>JAXCEF010000514.1:0-35584 GCA_037178605.1 Colletotrichum euphorbiae | reverse complement strand
AGAGTTTATAGCTAATATCTAATAGTTTTTTATTAATTTGAAATAGTCTAAGTTTTTTGTAGTCTAATTTGTCGCTTGGTCGTTTGGTTTTGATGTTTCGTTAGGTGAGGTAGATGCTATCTCCCTCCTTTAGAGTTGGTCCCTCAACTCTTTTCTTGTTGGCGTATTTGTATATATGTTTGCGTATGAATTTGAGGTCCTTGGGGAGTTCCTGTTGAATTTCTCAAATTTTCTTAATATCTGCCATAGCTTTAAGTGCTGCTGGGCCCTGTTGTGGTTCTCTGTATGTAGTGGGGTTGAATCTGTAGTTGAGATAGAATGGTGATTCTTTTGTACTTTCTCCTACTGCGCTGTTGTAGGTGAATTGGGCTATTAGTAGTAGCGATATCTAATTATTTTATTTATAATTAATATAATAGCGTAGGTAGATTTTAAGGATTTGGTTGATTTGTTTGGTTTGTCTGTTGGTTTGCG
Organism: Colletotrichum euphorbiae; assembly: GCA_037178605.1. NCBI lineage: Eukaryota > Fungi > Ascomycota > Sordariomycetes > Glomerellales > Glomerellaceae > Colletotrichum > Colletotrichum euphorbiae. The sequence continues at coordinate 35,110 of JAXCEF010000514.1, read as the reverse complement.
GGTGAAAAGCGGTTGAGAGTTTGTAATTAGATCCAAGCTGTGAGATCAGGGATCTCCAGAACTTTGAAGTAAACAGTTTATCTCTGTCTAACACGATTTCTATTAGTATGCTGTATTAGCTAATAATAGTTTTTAGAAATGTATAACTAAGGTCTTCTGTGGTGCTTGATTCTATATATGGGATAAAGTAGGCGTATTTTATGAGTTGGTCTACAATAACTAAAATGCTGTTATACTTAGTATTAGTTATTAGTTCTTTTGACTTTAGTAATTTAATAATAAAGTCTAGAGATATGGATTACTATACTGCTTCTAGTACTAGCAGTAGTTAAATTTTCCTATAGGGTTGATATCAGCTAGGTTTGCTCTTAGCATAAATTTTATAGTCTTTAATAATATTTACTACTTCCTATCATATAGTAGTTTTATTATAGTATTACTAGATATATTTCTATGTCTTAGTAACGCCTTAGTATCTATATACTAGTAATAAGTATATCTCTCTAATAGTTTTAGGGGTTATTTATCTAGTTAAGCTAGTACTAACCTTTCTAGCTATTATTAAGAGTCTTATTACTAGCATAAGGTTTCTGTTCTAGTCTTGTTTTAAAATAACTTGAGTTTCTTCTGGTACTGGGATGTTGTGGTCTAGTTAGCGGCTGAGGGCGTCAGCTCTACTATTCTTATTCTCTTTCCTATAGTTAATCTTAAAGTCAAATTTAAATAAGAATTCTAACTATTTAATTTATTGTTTATTAAGTGCTTTTAAGGTTATAAAATAAGAAAGATTCTTATAGTTTATATATATCTTAATTAGGTGTTTTATTTCTAATAGTTATAATCTCTATTCTTTGAATATATTAATAATTACTATAAGTTCCTTATTATATATTTATTCAGTAGTTAAGTTCAGGCCTACTAAACCTTTTTAATATAATAGTAACTAGTTATAGTTAATTCTTATTATCTCTCTATTTAAGTTATATACCTATAGCGAAATCTAAGGTATTAGTTTCTAATTTAAATAGTTTATTAGGGTTAGGAATAAATAGAACAATATCTTTTTCTATATATTACTTAATTCTCTTGAAGTCGTTTTAGTATTCTCTAGTCTATTAGAATATATTATCTTTCTAGGTTAAGTCCTAGAGTTCTTAGCTCGTCTCAGCGTAGTTTCTAATAAATCTTTAGTAGAAATTAATAAATCTGAGGAATAACTATATATCTTTAATATAAGTAGGTATAGGCTAGTTATAAACTACCTTAATTTTATTTTTAGATATCTAAATAATTCCTAGGAGTAATAGTAGATCTAAGGAATTTAACTTCTTATTAGTAGAATTTGCTTTTAGTAGGCTTAATTAAGAGTTTTATTTCTTATAGTCTTTAAAGTACTTTATATATATATTTCTTATATTTTTGACATCTTAGAGAAAATAAGAATATTATTAAGAAATACTATAATGAACTTATTAAGGTATTATTAGAGTATTGTATTAATTATAGTCTAGAATATTGTGGGGGCGTTTATAAGTCTGAAGGGCATTATAAGCGTCTTAAAGTATCTGCATTATATTCTGAAAGCTAGTTTCTATTCTTTACCTTCCTTAATATAGATAAGGTTATAAGCTCCCTTAAGGTTAAGAGCTATAAACTAGTTTATACTATATAGGAGGTTATATAACTTAGAGATAAGCTATAATAGGTAATAGTTCTTAATAGTAATATTATTAAGTTTCTCATAGTTAATATAATAGTTATTTCTTTTTATTATTCTTTAGTATAAAGAGTCCTAGATACCCTATTGGGGATATCGAGGGTTGAATAAATTCTTTCTTAAGGTTCTCTTTTAGGTAAGTATTAAGTACTTCTATTTCTTCTTAATTAAGTCTATAGATTTCTTTAAATATTAGTTCTTTTTGAGGCTTTAGCTTGATTTTATAATTATAGCTACTATACTCTAGTAATCTAGTATTAAGTTCTTTAGTAAATAGCTTATTATACTACTAGTATTCTACTAGGATAGATAGTAATTAATCTTCTTTATTAATATCTATTGCTAATAGCATCCCAACGTTTATATCCTTAATTTTTAAGTAAGTTAGGAATTTTCTTACTTTAGTTATTTTATAATGTTTATTTGAGGCGCTCTTCTTTAGCTACTACTTAGTAACTAAATCCTAGTTCTAATAGAGTTAGCTTATTCTCTAATCTATTTATAAGCTACTATTATATAACTATAGCCTTCTAAAGATAATATTATATTTATCTCCTATCTCTATAATATTAAGGTTTAGTTGCTTATTCTGGCTATAGATCTGCAAAGGGAATTATGCGGTCTCTATATCAATATATCCTCTGCTATACTAGACTTGTTTTTCTTTAATAGTGTTGAGGTTATAGTAGTCTTTAGCTGCTTTTTTGTTTTAGGTTATCTGTTATTAGTTTATTGTTCTGGGCGAGATAAAATTTCCTTAGGCTCTACTATTAAGTATTATAGTAGTCTATCTTCTATTAAGTTATATCTGGATTTATATATGCTTATATTATTGAGTCTTTAGTGCTATTGCGCTATATAGGAACCTTGTTGTTTTTGCCTGTTATTGTTTCCTATTAGTAGGTGAGTCTAGTGTTTTAATTATTAACTCTAGAGTTATCTTTGCTATGCCTTAGCTTTTTCTTCTAAGTAGATTTAGTATTTATTATATATATATTAGTTCTATTCTATATAAGGGTTATTAAGATATCTTATAGGGTAGTAGTAATATAGTTTAAATAGTGCTATATTATTATCTACTATTTAGACTAAGTCCTATATAGGGAGTCAGTTCTCTAGGTAGTATTATATAATAGGTCTATTATTATATCTTTGGGGGTAGAAGTTATACTTACACTTATTAGCTTAGTATTTATTATAGTAGTTTATAAGGCACTAAGCTTAGAATATCTAATAGTATTAGTTATATATGGGGTTGAGATAGGTATAATCTCCTTTAACCTATATTATAAATAAGAGGTTCCTTCTTTTGCGTCTAGATATACTATAAAAGGTAATCTTCTAGTTATTCTAATAAGGGTTAATCTCCTTCTTGTAGAGGTATCTTAAGTAGTTAATTAGTTCTAATTTAGTTTCTTTAGATAAGGTATTATTAATTTTAAATGAGGTTTATTTAATCTATTTTTCTATTTATAAGTCTAGTTATTATTTATTAGTTACTATAGCAGAAGGTTTATTCTATTTAGCTCTTTTAGTATAGTAGAGCTTATCTTATTATTCTTAAGAAGGCTATATCTTATAGTTTATTATAACGCTTAAGTAGTATACTATAGCAATATAATAACTAATTACGCTATATACACAAAGGATCCGCTATTCCGCACACTTCATGCTAAAATGCACTATATATATGGTTATATAAGCTAGTTACTAATATTAGTCTCTTATAATTGCCCCCCTCTCTAGGCTGCTTAGTCCCTCAAGCGCGCGCTGAGATAAGATAGATAAGCATATATAAACCCCGAGGTCTATATAACTATTATCGCTACATATACACCCTCTGAGCCTAATATAGGATTATGCTAGCATATAGCCCAAGCGCGCGCAGTGCGTGCGTGCGCTATACGCCACGCCACGCCACTCGCCGCTTCTCTACTATTATTACATTATAGCGTAGCAGGCGGGATTTAAACCCTAAACCTCTGCCTATATAGCTAAAAGGGCTAAATCTAGAAGACCTATAAAGTGCGCAGAGAATTATAATACTTAGGTAGTATGCTGCAGCAATATAATAACTAATTACGCCATATACGCAAAAGATCCGCTATTCCGCACACTTTATACTGGAATACACTATATATATACTTATATAGGCTAGTTACTAATACTAGTCTCTTATATCTATATAAGTTCTTTTGCTACTTAATTCTTAGTTTTATGATTAATCTACTAGATTTACTTAGGTTATTTCTAGCGTCTTATAATCTCTTAATATAGGCTTATAGTAACTTAATCTATTATTATTATATAACTTCTTTAGGTTATACTCTTACTTATAGCTTATATACTTAAAGTCCTTATTATAGTTAGGTAATACAGACTTTATTATTAATTTTAATATCTATACTAGAGGGTATATATAGTATTTTATTAAGCTATTTATTAGCTTTTCTTTTAACTTTTAAGTAGGTTTAGTATCCTACTACTAGGGTATATATAGGTGCTAGGGGGACACTAGTAGTATTATATTCCAATCTATAAGGGTTTTTTAAGTACTACTCTACGTGTTCCTTATAGTCTAAGTGGGTTCTATACTTATTATTATAGTAAGTAGTTTAATAAAGTTATTTATAAGGTATAGTTTTAATAGTAAGACTTATATATTATTTCTTAGGTACTAGTTAAAAGCGTTTCTTCTTGGGGAACTAGTACCTATAGGCTAGATATCCTATCCTATTATAGTTATAGCACTATTTGTTTTTTCTTCTAGTTATTACTTTACTTATTATCTTTATAGGCTGGGCTAAGGTCTATAGGTCTATTATAGTACTTATAAGTAGTAGTATACTAAGGTGCCCTAGGGTTATACCTATAGTTAGAAGTTTATTTAGTATAGTAATTCTTATTAAGTCAATACTAGTTACTCGTTCTTCTATTATTATTTTATTCTACTTTATTATTCTAACCGAACTATTCTTTATATTTAAGGCGTTATTTATAGAGGTAGTTATTAATTTTAATTATAGTATCTATATACTAATAGAGTTCCTTAGGGCAATTAAGTTATATAAGCTTATCCTTAATTTCTTTCTTTAGGCCTTGATAGAATTTAGCTATTAGGGCTTTTTCTCTCTAATCTAACTTAAATAAAATCTATTAGAACTTAGTAGTATACTTACTAACTAATCTCTTTTATATGAGATTAATAAGTTTATATTTAGTAATTTATTCTCTGTTTGGGCTTCTAAAGGCTTCCTAGAGTTTCTTCTTAAACTTATTATACTTCCTAAATACTTTCTAAGTTTCTTTATCTTACTTATTATATAGTTTGCTTAGCTAGTCTCTTACTAATAGTTTAAACTAGGTGAGGGTATCTCCCCTAAGGATAGAGATAGCTTAGTGAACTTTTTTGGTTTTATCTAGAAATAAGGTAGTATAATAATAAAATTAGGCTTAGGTATAGGTGAGAAATCCTTAAAGGGTTCCTAGCTCTCCTGAGTATAGAGCTAGTTCTAGGTACTTAGCTCTAGGTATAGGCTAAGTAGTGAGTTGCGCGTTTTCCTACTAAAGCTAGAGGATTATATTATATATCTATTAAAGGCTTATTATTTCCTATGTATTTGTAGGAGCTATTAGGGCCTATTAGTTATTTATAGGTCTAGGGGCTATAGGTTGTATATTCCTAGCGTTATTAGCTTACTATATATTAGAAGTTAATATAACTTTAGTTCTATACTATTTAGTAGTATTAAAGATTAATTTACTAAATAGGAATAATTAAAATATTATAGTTAGCTATCTAATAATAGGGTTCTACTAATAGAAGCTAAGGGATAACGCTAAGTTAATAGTATAATCTTATTAAGTTATATTACTAAATAAATCTTAGGGTTTAAGGAGTATAGTAATAAGTTATAGTTCTTATAAGGGGGTTATAGTATAAAATAAAGCTAAGAGTACCTATTAGGGTAATTATAAGATTAATTACTAAAGAGCTATAGAAGTCTGTTCTTAGGGAGACCTAAGTCTATACTATATATAAGTCTCAAATAGCCCCCTAGTTCTGCTATTAGGTAATAACCTCTATATATTAGTAATCGCAATTAGTTAGTAAGGCTAATTAATTACTAAGCGCTTCCTCCTGCACTCTACTGATTACTCCTTATCTTATTGTCACGTGACTTATACTATAGTTCTGCTATTCCGTGGGCATCCCTAGTATTCCCGTGATCCTGTAGTATAAACGTCCTGCCCTAGCCGTCTGACGCCTGGGTGGGTTAGTTAGCTATTATCCTTATATAACGGGTTGTAATACTAAGTAATTAAATTAAAAAATTATAAGTACTACTCAATATAGTAATATATAAGTACCTACTAGTATAGAGAGTTATACTAGTCCTAGCTTTACTATAGGAGTTTAATACCCCACTAATATCACTAAGGTCTGCCTATAATTAGCCTTACAGAGGTGGAAAATCTATTATGCTTATATATATAGGCGCGTAATACCTATATATATACTCTATTAAAGGGAAAGAAACTAGCTCAAGCTATTTATATAAGCCCTTATAATAGCTCTCATAGGCCTCTATAGCTAGAGCATTACTATATAGCTTCGCATAAGGATTACAGATAGTAGCTAGCCGCCTATTATACCTTATATTGTATTACCTCTATCATTCGTCTTGGATCTTTGTATGAGATCCCTATTTCCCCCGATACCTCAAGTATGTCCCAAAGAAATCGACCACTCTGCCTTGCTCAAGAGTTTTATGACATTGTAACGATGAGATGAAGCTCACGACCACGTTGCCGCTTGGTCTGGCATCGAAATGAACGTCGCAATCATCTGCGCATCTGCTCTGGCCGTTGAAAGGCATTCCAGAAGCTGTTGACAAGCATACAACGCAGCAACATGCGCTCTGGTTAACTTTACGGAGTCACGACTGCCGGTGAATCTCACCAGATGCAGTCCATGCAGCGCAGCATCCGCATCAAAAATATCAAATCTAGTGGTATAATTTGACATTTTAGCTAGAGAAGTAGAGTAGGTTTCATTATTTAGGTAAGTATCTCGCTAATCTAATCTAGATACCTAATTAGGAAGGTAGTAAGATTATTATAAGGTACCTAGAGGCTTAAACCTATATCTTTTATAGTTTGAAATATTAAGTAACTCCCCATATTAATTCTCTTCTATATACTAACTCCTATAATAGAAATATTAATTACTAATAGTAACAAAGTAACCTTCTAGCTAATTCTATAAGTGTTAAGCTTCTTTTAATTTTAATAGCTTTATTAATAAATACTATAGTATTAATAGTAGTTTTCTAAAGCTAAATACTCTCTTATTATTAGTTACTACTACTAGAATTATAAATATATTACGAATAGGTTTACTAAGACTTAAATGAAATATTAATACAAAGTTTACTACTAAATAGGCTAGATAATAGATTGATATAAAAGCTAGTTACTTTTAGAAGATTTATTAAGAGAGATCGCTATTAAGCTACTATGAAGCTATTAATAATAGCTAGAGTTTGCTACTTATAGAGCTACTATAAGAGGTATAAATAGCTCTTAATATTAATAAAGCTAAAAACCATAAATAATTTAGCTAGTAAGTAGATTAATATTATTAGTAATTATGTAACTTATCTTTAGTATTATGCAGCTAGGTTTATTACCCTAGTAAGGCTTATTACTTCTCTAGTTACTATAACCTTTGATTAAGATATGAAGTAACTGAAATAGAGTGGAGATTTAAACTCTAGAAATTATATAATACTTATTGAAGAGTACCTCAATATTTTGAATTAATAATTGAAAGTAACCTTAATAGTTATAGTAATTATTATAAGGTTCTTAGATATATTTATAATTTCAACTAGAAATATAGTTATTATATATATAGGTAGGGACATTATAAATAACTAGCGTTTATAAAATAATAGTTTACTATAATAACCTCAAAATCCTTATAATACCTAAAGGTAGTACTAATATATAAACAGCTATAAAGGTAATCTTATTAGTAATTAGTACTTTATAGAGCTTCTTCTACTTCTTCAAGTAGTCAATTAAATACTCTATATATATATTATAACCTCTAATAAGTAACTGTAATTATCCTTCTTACTCTAGCGCTATTAACTTCTAAGATATTATATTAAGTTAGTATTGCTAAGTAGTATATAAATTTAAATATAGTAGCAACTTTCTATAAGCTATAAATTATAGAAGGGCATTAGGAGAGGATAGCGTTCTATACTTAATATAGCCTATTTAAGTAGGTAGTATACCTCTTTGGCCTAACTAGCACCTCTACTAGCTTTTAATAATATATTAATAGTATACTATAAGACTTCTTCAATAACTTTATTCCTACTTATATAAATAATATACTGATTTATTTAAATAGAATAAAGGAGGACTATAAGAAGAAGGTGTAGGAGGTTCTCTAGAGGCTAGTAGTAGCTAGACTTAACCTTAATCCCACAAAGTATAAGTTCTTAATTAAGAAGGTTAAGTATATAGGGTTTATTATAATAGTAGGGAAGAGCCTCTCGTATAACTTTAAGAAGCTCTAGTTAATTATTAAGTAGCTACTCTCTACCTTTTTTAGAGGGGTTTAAAGCTTCCTAAGCTTCACTAACTACTATAGTTTATTTATATTTAGTATAGGAGAATATTAAGCTACTAATATAACTTACTAAGAAAGATATAGTATTTTGCTGGGGGAGGAACTAAAATAAAGTATTTAAGAAGCTTAAGGGGCTATTTAGTATCTAATTAGTCTTCTACTAGTTTAACCTAGAGAATAAGATAATAATTAAGACTAATTGCTCCAGGTTTGCCCTCAGAGGAGTACTCTATTAAGCTAACCTAGAGAGTATCTAGCGCCTAATAGTATTTTACTTAAGGAAGTTATTACTAATAGAGTATAACTACTCTATTTATAATAAGGAGCTACTAGTAGTACTGTCTTATTTCTATATAGAGAGTGTAGAGCTATATAGTAACCCTATTTTTAGGGTACTAATAAACTACTAGCGGCTTAAATACTTTGTGAAAAAGTAATATCTTATAGAATACTAGAGTAAGTAGGTAGAGGAGTTATTTTAGTATAACGTCTATATTAAATATTATTCTAGTAGTGAGGTAATAGCCCTAGATACTCTCTCTTAGTAGGAGTAGGATATACCCTAGGAGTAGAATAATAAGCGGAAGTAGAGAAGAGCTCTATAGCTAATACTTAATTATATATAACCCGAAGGAGACCTTACTATTAGCCCCCTAGTGAGGAGGAACTAAGTACTAATAAGCTACTTAGAGGTTCTAGATATTATAGTTTTTATTAGGGACCTAAAGCTATAAGTACTCTAACGGGAGATAGTTAAGAATAATACTACTTATAGGGCAGCTTATAATATAGTTACTTAATAGCTATATAGCTTTCTACTAGAGATAAGAGTGAAGGTCTAGCTTAGTAAATATAGTATTAATAACCTCAGGAGGCTAATCTTCTAGGGGAGGCTATAGGTACTAAGTGGGGAGACAAATAATACCCCCTTAGGAGCGCTCTACACTAAACGTATCTAGTAGAGCTATAGCTTAAGTATAACTATCTACCTAAGTTATAATAGCATACTTGAGATAGTAAGCTAATGGTTCTATTAGCTAGGTTAGCTCCAAACTATATGAAGATTCACGTAGAACTATAATATATATAGAGGAATAGATAGCTAGAGGTAAGTAAAGAAAGGGTTTCTTAAGCCCCTGCTAGTACTTAACTAGCTATATTCTAACCTCTCTATAGATTTTATTATAGACCTACTACTTATAAAGAATAAAAGTAGTTACTACCTATAGATAATAGCAGACTAGCTTAATAAGTCTATAATACTCAAAGATATAGAGACTATGCAGGTAGAAGCTTATACCAAATACTTCCTAACTTACTATTTCTACTTCTATAGGTTCCTGCGCAGTATTATTAGTAACTAGGGGACTAACTAGGTAAGCTGCTTTTAGGCTAGGTTCTGCTACCTTATAGAAACAACATACCTACTAAGTATAGCATACTACCTATAGAATAATAGTAAGATAGAGAGATAGAACTAGGAGATCTAGGCTATCTTATAGGTATATATAATATAGGCCTAGGATAACTAGAGAAAACTACTCCCTGCTACCTAACTAGCGCTTAGGAATAGAGTTAGTAGTATAACTAGACTCTTCTTATTCTTTCTAGAGTATAGATACTATACTAACTCCATACTAATTATAGAAGAGGAACCTAATATAGTTATTATAGAGCAAATAGTAGCTATGCTCCTAATAAGCAGGCTTAAGGATATAGTAGGTTTTATTTAAGCTAATATAGTAGTAGCTTAGTAGTAGAGTGAGGAAAATATAAATAGATATAGGTCCCCTATAGAGAGGTACTAAGTAGGCAATAAGGTCTAGTTATTAATAATAAACTATAAGAGCCCTAGGCTTAGTAGGAAACTCTTATAGCTATATTATAAGTATATAGTTATAGGTATACTAACCTCCTAAATTATAGAACTATATATTCTGCAGAATATCTACCTAGGTTTTTATATTAATCTTCTCTAGAGGGTACTAGAGAACCCCCTGCCTACCTAATTAAGAGTAGATTTATAGCTAATACTAACTATTATTGATAATAGCAAATTTAAATAGCGCGTGGAGGAGATCTACGCAGTATAATAGAAGGCTATAGAGAGAGGGCGGCGGCGCGAGGCACTAGTTAAGTGGGAAGGATATATAGAGCCTACCTAGGAGCTAGTAGAGGCTATTAAGGAAACTAAAGCAGTAAGTAGGTATAAAGAAAAGTATAGGCTAACTATAGCTAATAACAGCAACCCAGCCTACGCCTAGAGGGCTCCCAGCTGGGGGAGGGGATAATATTATAGGCTACGCCCAGTTAGAACTATCTGGGCTTCTGCCCAGATTCACCGCTCTTAGGGCCCACCTAGTGGCTACCTATAAACCTAGCATAACCTTACTAAAGCAGAAACTCTTCCTTTTCCTCTTTAGCTTCAAATAAATAGTATTACGATACCTCTTATTGCACAGACTCGGGTCCAGCCCTTCGCACTTCGTTACCTAACTTATATCTTAGCATTAAATCGATATGCTTTCCTTTTTATACTATAAGTGTTTTAGAAGAGATAATTATTTTTTAGAGGTTATTTATTAAGGTATTAGTAAACCCCTCTTATAGTTATCTTCCTACTTAAGGGTCTTATTATATAGTAGTAGTAGTATTTATTAGAGTTAACAAGGTTGCGTAATAGATATAATAATTAAAATGTCCTCTAAAGTAGTTAGCCTATATATTTAACTACTTATAGTATATTAATTAACCTAGGTAGTATAAAAGAGCTTTCTAGGAATAGTCAGCAAATAGATTTAATATATGAATTAACTATTAATTAAAATAGAGCTTTTATCTCTTTAAGTAGTAACCTTACTAATCTATGGTTATATATTATAGCTGTAAGTAGTGTAATAGTGAAGTTAACTACTAATTAGTATTAGTTTTATATACAGGCGGAGTGATATAAACGCGCGCGTAGGCCTAATACGTATTGTCTGTATTGAAGCTATTCAGAAGTGCGTCTGCGTGTGTAGAAGTCTAAGATATAAATGGCTATGTGGGTAGTCGTATTGTGCTATATTGGGCCTGCGAATATCATTACGTGACTTATATATGTATATATAATATCGTATTTAGCAGAGGCTTCATCCTGCCACTCCTGAGTTATAGTGTTATTGCGACAATTCTATTTATAGTACTTTTGCTAATTATCAACTAGATATTTATAGCTTGGGAGTTTTATTTTTCAATTGCTAAATACGTTTCTAGTGTTACTAACAGCTACATACTTCGTCTTATAGACAGCTAGATATATTATTAGGGTTGCTAATAGCTAGATACTTCGTTAGCTAAGCGATAGCTTAGCGCGCTTTTGCCGCCTCTTTGCCGTTTAATAATAGTCTTTAGTCCTACTCTGAGGAATAGAGGTCTTTTTTAGTTATAGCAGCAATACGCGCGGGTTAGTGACTTAGCTGCAGAGAGCTTCTACCTCTTAGCGCAGGCTCTCCACTAGTCTGCTGCTAGGCTTAGTATCTAGCTACTAAGTAACTATACTTATTATAGGTTATAAACCTAGTTATTCTAGTACTTAGCTAACCTATAGCTATTATGACTATGTATAATATAGTATTTATAGCTAATCCATAGAATCTTTGCGGGCTATTTAGTAGTTTTCTTTATTACTAAGGTCTCTATAATAAGTTACTAACTACAACTTTAATTATAGTGCAATTCCTAGGCTCTCTTAGTAGTAGTAGCTATTTTAGGTAGCGTTTAGGTATCAAACCTTTGCTGCTTAAGACCCCTCTAGACCTGTGGATTTACCCTAAAGAAGAAGGCAAAAGCGTGGGGTTTACTACTCTCATAGGGCGTCCCTAGGGCTTAGTATATTACTAACTATTTAGTAAAAAAATAGAGGGGGCTCTACTCTTCTAACTATCTTATTCCAAATAGCGATCTATCGAAGTAGCGGTCCTATAGTTCTAGGTTAATGTATATTTAGTAAGTAAATACTATAGAGTTAGCCTAAGTAACCTCCCTTAGAGTGCTTATATAATCATACTTATATATCTAGAGAGTAAGTAATATCTTTATAAGAACCTATGAGATATATTAGGTATCAGAAGCCTTAGAGTAAAAAGAGGAGTGGAAATACTTTATAGTAGTAAGCTAATTAACTACTTTAATAGGGGTGCTATCCTTCTTAAGGGTACTATAAGTATATAGGGGAGGGCGCTTATAGTAGCGGTAGCGTGGCGTAGGTATTGCTATGCCATTAGTGAGGGCTCAAAGAACGGTTACTATAATAGGGTCGTTTAGTAAAGTTATAGGCGTAGTTAATATTATCACTGAGGACATAGTTAATGAGGTTATTGCTAAAGGCTTAGTAGCGGTTTTAGGCTTAGTAGCAGCTTCAGGCTTATTAGAAATAGTTCTAAGAAAACCTTTAGGCGTAGGGTTTATATTAAGGTTTAGGTTTGCCGCGCGTTTAGTAGTAGTTGAGTAACTATTATACATAGCTATAATCCCAGGCTAATAGGGTTAAATAAACAAAACTTAGCTGAATCTTCTTATTAATAAGAGAGGTATTCACTGTATTGTATTGAGAAAGAAGTTATAATACATACAAAAAGAAGCTAGGATAATACTTATTAAGATACTAAAAATTAATAGGATCTAAATTAATAAGTATTAGGAGAATACTTAAGAAGAGCTTTATAAAAAGAGAGTAATTAGTTAATTACAATTAAAGACGTTTATTATAAATCTAATAGGAGGTATATTAAACTTTAGAGTTATTCGGAGCTATTTTATTCATTTCGAGCTAGAAATATACCCAGCTCTTAAACCTATTTATTTACTAGCTAAAAGGGAGTTAGATTAATTATAAAACTAATCTAGTATATACTAGATAGGAGAAGACTTCTAACTCATAATATATCTAAACCTATATTTCATAATTACTTTCTATTCTATTACTAGTACTCACTTCTACTTTATTTATATTCTTATTACGCTCTTAATACTACCTCTAGTATATTAAGGAGACTATTATATTTAGTAGTATACCTTCTTATTATATCTTTTCTTAATTCTAGTAGAATACGTTATACCCTTTAGGGCATTAGCAATCTTTCATATAGCTAGAGCTCAAAAAAGAATATTAAGAAGTGCCTATTAGGATATAAGTTCTAATTTAGAGGATTCTACTACTGTTAACCCCCCAGTAACCTCTATAGAACTAATACTTATAATTACTCTCTTCTTTACTAAGTAGTAGAGAAGTAATACTTATTACATTATAGGTTTTGTACTGAAATATTACTAGTACTGGCCGGCTCTGCCAAAGGTCGAATAATGCGTCTTTTGGTGGCTTCCGGGAATAGCAGAAAGTACGCGTGTGAATGTTTTGCGGAGGCTCCTTTGTTTCGACGTTGCGAGCACGCGAGAAAACTTCACTATCACTCCGTGACTCAATGCGCTTGTCTCAAGACATGACCTTCAGACAGTTTTGCACCAGAAGGATTTATTATTTTCAAACAAGCTCCTTCAAGATTCTTGTATTGGAGATGTTTCGGGAGTAGAAGCCGAGCACGCATTTGGCTCACGACCATTCATAGACGATATAGTTTGGTATTCATCCAATAGTTCGAACCTCGTAATAACTTGGATAACCAAGCATCCTTAATTAACTGATAGAAGATTTTTCCAATCTTCAGGCTGGACCAGGGTGCGGTCCTATCTCTCAAGTTTGACTTGATTTTACTAACGGGGAAATCGCTCGCCGACGCTTACTGGACCGCTGTCTCTCTGGAAAAAGGCCTGGCATACAGCCGTATGAAACTTTAAGATAGCTTGGTATTAGTTCGTGGCATTATTGCCATAAGAAGTAGCGGCGACTGATTTAGGAATGTCTCGTCGAGACCCTCCATTGAAATACGAAGTCCTCGGCGGGTTTAGAGTTTTCGCAAGTTCAGAAGTTCCCGGAGGCTGTTTCCGGGAACTCACTCACGTCCGTGGTACTCCCGCTCATCCCAACAATAATCGGCATCCCACCAATCCACTTGATTTTTTAGCAGCTTATGCTTTGAACATTGGCTGGTTTAGAGTAGTGCTCGCCGGACCATGTGCCAGAAGTTTGTCGAGACTACGTACGACCCCGGCTGCTGCCACTATTACGGCAGTCACATAAGGTTTCCTGCTGCGCGTGTGGGCTGATGTATTTGCCATGATGGTGGGAATACGAGTCATTAGGGCGCGTCCACGTTTATACGGAGTCGATGGTTGCATTCGAATCGGGGGCTCTTCATGGATCGCACCCTTACTAGATTGAGACTGCCAGAGGGAAACTTTGCGAAAGCCCGTCAGGTCGGTGGGTTTCCCCTGATTACTTGCATGAACTGACAACCTCCGCGCAAACTACATTTACTCAGCACTTACACCTCATGGGGGCTCACAGACATGAGCGATATCAGAGAGGGAGCATTATTTTCACTCTGAGAGGTCCACTTCACACAGTGGCTTTCTTTCCAAGACTATGTTCGGGAACCTCAGCAGATCCGGCGACTTTCCATCACATTATACCGACGAAGGCTTACCGATCGAAAATCGCAGAGTCACAATCATTGCTGTGATCGCTTCATTCTTGGTGCGCATGGTATAAAGTCACCATGTAAATACCTGTTACTGATGGTGATCTGCAGACTTTGGCCTGGTTCTGCGTTGGTCTCAGAGTCTTCGTGAGAGTTCGAATCGTTCGGACGCCGGGGTGGGATGATCTTGTAATCGTCTTTGCGCTGGTAAAGCTCCCCATTCCTATTTTTCCAGCTACGGATCTCAGAGCTAATAATGAACCGAAGCTTGCCGGCTCATCGAGCGCGATAGGGCTTTGTCTGTGTGAGCTCTTCCTCCCCAAAAGCTTGGCATGGGTGGTCTCAGCGAGCATGATGACTGATAGAGAACCAGCTACCAACTATGGCATGGGCCATACTATAAGAGAAGTCCCGGACAAGGACAGAGAGATGTTTTTCATGGTAAGATCAATGCGTTATCCAGCGCCTATGCTAAAGCTCAACTCATATCGGACGCAGCTATTCTACATCTCAAACGCCTCCTTTGCGATGTCGAATGCACTGGTAAAACTATCAATCCTCTTGCAATATTTGCGAATCTTCCAAGACCGAATGCCCGGCTTAAGACTGTTGTCTTTGTGTATGATTGCCATCGTCTCTATCTGGGGCGTTGCTTTTTCGTTCATGGCCTGGTTTCCCTGCTTCCCAGTGTATCAATTTTATCGCCTAGGAACCGAAAATAACTGCTACGGGTACGGCTCTACCAATCCTTTAGAGGTATACAACCTGGTCGTGGCGTCTAATGCAACAAACCTGGCACTGAATTTCCTGATTCTCATCCTGCCGATTCCTCTACTGTACGACTCCGAGACCTTCCGTCGCACAAGGTTCGGGCTTGTTGGACTACTATTCATCGGAACAATGTACGAAGCCCTAAAGAATTATTCCGCCATTGTTACATTATGTGGAAGTCAGAGATTACTAACTCAGCCTAGAATCAATATCATTGCTGCAACGCGCATAGTTGCTAATAAAGCGACGGCGGACAAACACCCGGACCCTATGAGAGTCTTCCCGACTATTATTCTCCTTGGCGAATCGGAGAACCGACTGTCCCTCGTCCTGGCATCAATCCCAGTATTCTGGCCAGTAGTCGCAAAAACATGGAATAATCTCATCTTCGTCACACGAGAGGTCAAGGTTGAGAGCACACAAAACCTAAAAATGGCAGACAATCACTCTGGGCGGGCGCCATCTACGACCGAAGACGAAGCTATAGAGGCAGGTTTACGACATCCGGGGAGGCTGTGTGAAGTTGATAGATATGTGAGGCAACTGATAAGCCCTTTCGCTGAAGGCCAAGAGGTCGAGTCCACTGTGACAGAAGAACTCCATCAGAGCTTTACCGAATATTTGGAAGGGTGCAATGTGGACTTTGAGACCGTCGCAGCGATGGTTCAATCAGGGCCGCAAAGTCCTGACTCTTGTAGCCACTCGATGGTATGAATTGGAGATTAGAACCAACGAAATCCTTGACTCTATGTTCGTGAAACAAAGATTGCAGTCTTACCTGACCAGAACATTCTGTCGAAGTCGGCTACGCAGATGATATACACGCATAGGAGCTGTTGTCGATGACTCCTTGTCATCTGGAGCTAACTTACACTATACTGTTAGGGAAGCCTCAAATGGGTCTCTTCGGTGCCCAGCCAGCCGCAACTCGTACCGTTCCTCAACGAACCATGAGATAAAGTCTCAAGCTTTCTTGGCACCTTTCCGCGGTGGCGGTAATCCCGAGCCTGGTTTGGCACTACCATGTTCGGCATTGGGATGAAAAATTGGACCCGGGGATGTTTTCGGGGGTCTGTTTTCTGATGAGCTTGAGGAACGGAACAGCGCCTTTCTAGACTCCCTTTCTCATGTTAGATTCCCACTGAATACAATGATAATTCAACGAATCTTTGCTTGCCTGTTCAACCTCATGGCGATCTGATCGTTGGCGTTGGACTGCCGACGAAGCATTCTCCATTTAGAACTATAGCGAAGTACACATCGTTCCTAATGCGCCGTATCATGATCCATGGCCGATCTCAACTTTGGCACCATCCACGTCCAAAGATTTCACAGTATTGCAGCAAGCTGTTTGTTCGCCCCTCCACCACATACCAGAGAGAAACCAACTTTAGTTTCTTGGTGCATACATTCCAGGTTTGGCCGCCCACGCGGGAGGCCGGCTTGGTAACTTGCGGACTTTCGGCCACCATATGTGCGACCTGCTCCGCACATTAGTCTTCGGGGTGTAGCAGAGACCACTTTAGCACGCGAGTCATCATCCTTTGACTGCGTGTCAAATTGAAAAAGCTACTTCAGTAGAGACAACGACATTTAGAGCGATGATGAAAGCCACAAAAAGCTGGAGAGAGACTTCCCCAACGTCGTTGTTATGGACGTTTATGCACTGACAACACTCTCAAAGGCGATCAGGAGAATCTCATTTCAACGACCTCAACAAGCAGAGCTCTTCATCCTTCAATCCTGACTATCAGGGGAAGGCTGCTGCTACTCCCATGCGGGAGAGGGCTGGTGATCACGTCCGCTTCACACCTTCGTCATCTTGAATCCACCCGCCTAAAAATACCGCGCTGACGCAAAAACGCCCGCTGATGCAAGTATCGCTAACCCGTAGAACAGTTGCAAGCCAAGATAGTCACCTCCGCGAGCATCAACGATTGCACTTTTATGGGACTGCCGGTGAGGGCACCGAAAGACTGGAAAGCAAAAGCGGTACCTGCCCGAGCACCGATTTCCCGAATGTCAGAGATTTGTGCAATCAAGGTGGGCCCGATCGAGGTCAGGCCAGAAGAGCAAAAGCCGAATGCTGCCGTGAAGACCAATATGCCGGTATTGTTCTTGATCGGAATCCACAGAGCTAAACAGGCAATGCCTGTCACGTCACGTGATGTGGATTGGGTCTCCCTACCTGTGGGATAGACCTTCTTAGCGACCCCCACCTGTAGGATTAGTCTCTGTAGATATATATAAACCTAGAGGGAGAGAGATTCCCCACGATTGTTTGCCTATAGGTAGTTTGATCTATTATATCATCGCTTTATTATAGAGCCCTGCTCTTTATATATAGTAATATAACCTTTTTTTTCTCATTTTAATTAAGGTTTTTCTAGGAGACTTAACCTTAAATGCAATCATAAAGCCTAAGAAGGCCTTATTTATACCCTACTAACTATAGTAATACCTAATAACGCCTTTAAATAGAATTAATAGATCTTAGGTAATATAAGTGTGAGATAAGCTTCTAATCTCTATTGCACTAAAAATAATCCCCTATCTACCTAACTATTATGGGCCGGGCTGCGCCCGCCTCTAAGCTACTAGGGCTAAGCTACTTCAGTTATATCAGCCACTCCCAGCTAAGCGAATAACTTACAGCCCCACCATATAACTGCATAAAAGCCGCTCCAAGCACGCATAACGCCACACATTTGAACCTTCTCTCCTTAGTATAGATTACTTTTAATTTATAGGCCCTCTTTATAGAACAAACTAAGCTCTACTCTTTATATGTCTATACTTTAGGATTATCCTTCTGCCTTATTATTTAATACTATATAATACAAGGTAATAGATTAGCGAGTAATGCACTAGAAGCTATAGTACCTATAATAAACTTTATAGAAGCCCTAACTATAATATATAATATAGTAATAAGGCTTAAATAACATATATAGGCTATAAAGAATAATATTTAGATATAGTTAGTAACCCCCACCCCTAATGCGAATAACTTAGGCAGACCAATAGCGGGGGAAATAGCTATTATACCTAAGCTAGCAACTGCTGCCGCTGCCGCGCTAGAACTAGTAACCTTTCGCTATAAGCCTCTTCTAAACCCCCTGAAGTTCTTAGGATAACGTGAGGAGTACTGGAGCCGGTCAGCGAACACATCAGCTAGTCTTATTTTCTTTCAGCTTTCTTCTTTCCTTAGTCAGCACTCTAATCAAGAAGGACCTCATATAAATTGAGGTCTAATCAAAACAATTAGATCGGGACATAGACTTTTGATTCATCTTTTCTTTGGATCACGCTCGCACACACACTACAATTATATCTATACTTATCTTACTACTTTTTACCTTATTCCTTTCTAATTAGACAGTTAGCTAGCTTAAGCTTATTCCTAGGGTATTATATTACTTTAATAAGGTATATCACCTAATTCCGCAATATCCTAGGGAAGTCTCACTACCTAGGGGGCTCCTAATTAGGAGACCCTTAGCTCTATACAAATTTCCCTCACTCTAAGGACTATCTAGTAGTAAGTTGCCCTTACTAGTGTAGTACTAATGTCGAACTGGGCGTATGCCGATTTAACCCGAAATCCGTCCCGACTAGTAGCTAGATTATAGGTACCTATATCTAGTAGAGATTTTAGTGGAGACCTTTATAACTGAGAACTTACGAAATATACATACTGATTTTCACCTAATTGACGCGTAAAGTCTGACAATTAAGAGTCTCATACGTATTATTATCCGATTTTGAAGCTATTGCGACTGGACAACGCCTTTGATTACACCTCAACTATTATAACTATATATTCGCAGACCTAAGCTACTCTTAGCTACCCTCAAAAGGCCTATAATGCCTCCCAATATATCTAAGCCCTCTGCTAATAAGGCTATCACAAAGATCTAGCTAAATAGTCTGAAGGATTAGATATTATAGATTAACTAGCTAGAGGCTTCCGCCTCTCGCATCAAAATATAGGATTATATTAACGCGAGCAAGACTAATAAGCTATCGGTTAGTAACGCCATCACAAAACCCAACCTTCCAGATACAAGGCTTATTATTAGGGCCTACCTAAGCACTCGCACTAACGTAGCAGCCCCTACTAATAAAGAGGATATTATTTGCAACTTTAAAGAGAAATAGATGAAGTTCTATAATACTATAATAACCCGATATATAGAGGAGAAGAAGGTCTACTCTAAGCATATTAGAAACGTCACTATAATATAGAACTAGATATCTAATACTATCTATCACTAATACCTCAAGACGTGCTGCTTATTAAAGGAGGATATCACTACTTAGGTATTAAAGCTATAAGGCCGAGTTAGTGGCTTAGCTATCAACTAAAAGAAGGCTGTAGTACGCAAGTACAAAAATATCCTCTTAAATAGGAAAACTCAGACTATTACCACACGAGAAGAGATCACCCTTTAGGTCGAGCAATAGGATATAGCTATCTTCAAAGGCTAAGTAGCAAAAGTCCCTTAAATGAAGTAATTAAGCTTATGGTTTAATAACTACTATAGGGTTTTAAGTAACTCTCTATTAGTTACCTAAATTAGTAGCTATTAAGCACTTATGGGCATAAAGGCTAATAAAGATAAGCTTGAGGCTAGTAATATTCTCCTAGCTACCCGTAAAGCTATCTAGCAGCTCGCAAATACCGCATTTAGGAGCAAGCTTAAGAGGGGCGTATTTAGGCTTACTATAGTAGAGGTTAATAATAATAATACTAAAGATAATAACTCCAAGCATTAGCAAAGAGGAGGAAGCTATAAGCATAAAGCTAGCAGTCAAGACAACACATACAAAAAAACCCCGCTATAACAACAAGGCTATAAATAGGATATAGTATACTCTCTATTACTAAAGTAGTTATACCCTTACGCGCTGCTTCATTGCCTTTCTAGAAAACTAGCCTAAACGTTTTAACTTCAATAAGAACCTCATTAAGTATATCCTCAAGAGAATCTAGCCTAGTAGTAATCTAGTAGACAAGTTCAAGCAAATAAAAGCTTATTATTTAGGTTAATAACTATATAGTAGCTATAGCTATAATAGTAGATATAGGGGAACTATTATAGTAATTGATAAAGTTTAATACTCCCTCTCTTTCTCAGTCCTACTCAATACTAGAGCGACAATATATATATTTAATAGTTTATCCCAATTTATTAACCTTCAATTAGCCTCTTATAACGACTTCGTTATTGCTAGGGCCTCAAAAGCTACTATTAATAGCTAGGGGTTAGTAGACCTTTACCTTTAAGACCCTAGAGAGCTTCTAATAACCCTTCGCCTTAATAATATGGCGTATTATAAATAACCAGCTACTAGCCTCACATTTATATAACTACTTTAAAAGAAGGATACATATTAGGATATAAAACCTAGTAACTCTAATTAAAACTGCCTTTAATAAAGAGATTATACCTATATAGCAGAGATATTTAATATTAACTAATAGTATCTACTTAAGTATTCTCCACATAAGGGGGCGAGTATACCTATAGGGTTTATAGTAATAGCTATAATTAATAGCTATAAATCCACTGCCCCTCTAGATAAGATATATGAATATCCTCTTCGCCATAAGTATAACTCTTTAACTATTTGCAGACCCCTTCGAGGCTTAACTCTTTTATAGTATCAGCATATTAGCTGCTATGGACCTGAACCCCTTTATTAGCTGCGTGAGACTACGCGAGGGGTCTATATTAATAACAATAAGCCTATCGAGACTATTAAGTATGACTCTTACGCTATAGCGAAGATAATAAAACAGGTCCGCTAAGCCCCAAGAGAGTCAGTAATATCATTAAAACCTAGCGAAAGGATTGCTATCAACTTCCATAACTATAATAAGGGATATAGAGGGTATATATTAGCAGCTATTATAACAGATAGAGCCTTAGGCTTCGCCTAGGACTTCTACCTAGCTAATTAAATAAGTAAATCCTTTATCTAAATAGTAAATAAAGTTATAAACTAAGGTCTAGGTTATTAAGGCTAATAATAAGATACTTTAGTTCCTAAGAGTTATAACTCAAATTAAGAGCAAAGGTATTTAAATAGAGCCCTCCGCTCTCAATACGCAGGCCCAAAATAGAGGCGCTAAAAGGATTGCTACTATTATTAAGCAAAAGGCCCGCTCGCTATAACTCTCAGCCTCACTACCTATAGTATTATAGCCTAAAATCATAAAAGCTACTACCTATCTATATAACTATACGCCAGAAAGGCAGCAAGGCTAGAAGACGCCTTGTAAGATACTTCACAAGATATTAAAAGAGGGTTTTATAATACCTAATCTAACCCATCTTTAAGCATATAGTAGCAAGTCTTTTATAATAACTTCAGACACCCAACTTCATCAAAACCATCACTAGCAGCTAGCTACAAGAGCCTAGGTTAGCTATTTAATCAGATATACTACCTCAAATAGCTATAGGATTTAGAACCCTCTAAAAGAAGAGGTTATTACTACTTAAGACATCCTTTTTAATAAGGAAGCTATCTTTAATAGTTAAAAAGATACCCGCCATAATAACTTTAAAGATATAACTCTAGAGGAGATCTAAAATCACTATGCTACGCTCCTCAACCTGAGAACTACTATTTAGAGCGACTCTAAAGCTATTATAGACCTAAATAACGACTTATGTTGTACTGAAGATAAAGATAGTGAAGCGTCTGTAGTAGAGCTAGTTTATAGCTATTCTCAAGCAAAATTTGCTCTACTGCTAAATCTCCCATAGTCTCCTAAATTACAGTGGGGTGTCAAAAGTATCGGCCACCCCACCAGTTTCCCAGCCACCTGCATTCTAACCCCATCACTTCAAGAGCAAATTATAAAGCTACCACTATGCGGTTTGTGATGAAAATATATTTGATTTATAGCTAAAGAGTAGCTCTTTAGTATCTTGTATACTATCCCTTAGCTTTGCGAACTGCTTTAAGTCGCTGCAGTAGTGAATTAATTAGCTGCTGAATCCAGCCCTGAGGGATAGCCTTCTATGCTACCTCAATTTGCCGCTTGAATTTATTAATATTAAGCTCGTGTTTTTTAAGTTGAATAGCCTCAGGGAATATCTTCTGAAGGTTTATCTTTATTATCCGCCAGTAGTGCTTAATAGGGTTGAGATCAGGCGAATATGGGGGCTAGTCAATCTAGCTTATGCCCTTCGTGAATATCCACTGCTTCGTCTATTCTACTATATGGATAGGGGCGTTATTTTAGATGAAATAGCGCAAATCGTTATAGTTAGGGAGTAATCCTTCCTCTAAGTAGTTAATAACACTATTAGCTATATAGCTATTACGTGATAACTCTAAATTGCAGTTAAGGAAGACTAATTTACTATAGCTATCCCTCTATATTATAGCTTATACTATAATAAATATATTCGCTTTTATATAACTCTTAAGGTTAATAAAAATCAAGCTACTAGCGCTTATAAGGTAGCTTAAATACCTATTTAGTAGGTATAGATATATTATTTCAGCAGGAGGACTTATTAGAGAACTAACTCTAGATTGTAATATATTAGCCTATATAGCGATATAGAGGGTATAAATAAGAATGAACGTATAAGTATTAATTCTTTGACTTTAGGTAGCTACTCTAGTATAAATTCAAGCCGCTTAGCTACTACTTCCTTTATAATAAAGGGCTGCTTTATAGCCTTCTATTTTTAGTATCCCGATATGCAGAGAGTCCTCTTGATAGTACTGAGAGAGACTAGAGTAAATATAACTATAAGAAGGCTCTAGTAGGTGTAATAATAATCCTTTTTGGTAGCGCGCACTAGAGTACGCTTCTCTCAACGCCTTAGTATAGAGGGACGGCCTTTATAACTTCCTGAATTAAAAGTGTGGTATTTTTTATAACGTTTGAGAGTATAGGTGATAGTACTGCGGGAGCAGTTAAACGCATCAGCAATAGAGGCCTTACTTTAGCCGCAGTAGAAGGCTGTAGTGATTGCGACGCGCTCAGATTGAGTAAGTTCATCGCGAGTACTTCAACTTGCCGATAGTTTAGTACTAAATACGCGTAAATTAGCCACCATATACAAAGGTTATAGTAGTTAGCAGGTTGAGGGATAATTGTGGGAGGATGCGTTGAGGCGTAAAGTGGTGGTGGGGTGGCCGATACTTTTAACACCCCACTGTAATATTCTTTTAAGCACTTAAGGAAGGTATTTGCGCCGACCTCAATATGAGGGGGCATATCTCAGCAGTTTCTAATAATACTAACCTAAGTTTAGACTTCTATTTAAAGATTAGAGTCACTATGAGGACTTTATATAAGGCGGTCTTCTTAGGCCATACTACTAATAAATATTGCATGCCTTATATATATAAAACTAATAATAGTTGAAGGTCTTTAGCGTGGTCTAATTAACCCGTTAATCCTTTAGCGGGCAGGTTATATAACCTTACCCGGGATATTATAATAAGGCTACTATTCCTAGCCCTAGAAGTAATAACTTTAGGAACGAATCTATAGGAGTAAAATACCTACTAGAAGTTATTGCTAAAGTTACTCTTATTATACGTCAAACTATAAAATCACCTTATGGGGGCTAAGTTTATTTAAGCTAAAGAGAGTTATCTCTAGAGCTACTAAATATCTCAATCTTAGTTAATAGTATTGCAAAAGACTATAAAGAGTTATAAAAGATCCTTAGATACTACTAGATAATGGGATGGAACAGGTTGGTTTGGCTGCTTAGTTAGTAGAGCCACAGGCCTACTGCTAATGGGGTCTAAAAAGCAGAAGACTGCGATGTGGAGAGGGGAGGGGAGAACACACACTTTTTTTTCTTATTATCACTATGATCCATAGTCTTTTCGGCCTCAAGGGGCTTATACCTTAATAATCCTATATATATTACGCGATATGTCTTTTGTTTTAAGTCTAATTCTTCTTATTCTTTCTGATTAGATCTGCGAATCGCTATGCGCATTTTTTGGGCCTACTTTTATTATTCCTATCCCTTTGTGGGTAGTGTTGTGTTATTTGCTATCTTTATAGTCCCCACTAGCCTCCTGCTCTTCTTAATAGTGCCTAGAGGCGGATCTTTTTTGCTCTTTACTATGGCCCTTAAAGGTTTCTAAGAGAGTGGGGTGCCTTTATTGCGTCTGGACGTCCTGCCGTTATAATATATACTAATATATACCTACTCCTTTTTAGATAATTGCGATATCTAGCTGCTATAAAGAAATAAAGAAATAACGATATAATATATAAATAAGAGCTGGATGGAGGAGAATAGGCGATTTATAGACCTATTAGCTTATAGAGGGATTGCTATAGCTAAGCGTTCTTTTGAAAAAGTTAATAGGAATTATGAAGACTCTAAAATCCTCCCTTCTATTAGTATTTTAGCTAGAACTAACTGTTTTTCTTTTTCCTCTCTTATATTTCTCTCCCTCTCTTAATTACTCTTATTTACTACTAGTCTTTTTAATTAGTCTATTATAGCTAAGATAGCTAAACAGCTATAGATAAAACTAATATAGGAGAAATAGTAGTCTTACTAAGTTAATAAGTAAAGTGAGATTAATTAGATTAGTGAATAAATACTAATAAACCTTTTTTAATACGGCCTGGAGTGCTAAGAGTAAATATACTAATTTATAAAGTATTTTGATATAGTGAGTTATAAGAGTTTTAAGATAGAAGCTTTACTAGGGAAGACTTTTCTAATTTAAATATTGAGACTTAGAGTGGGATTACTACTTAGATAGTAAGACTAAGGCTATAAGGCCTTCTTATATTTATTTATATTTCTTTTCAGTTTTATTACTTTATGTTTTATTATCTAGAAGACCTGCTATTATTCTCTTTACTTTTAAGATCTTAGAAAGTTATATTAATCTGTCTACCTAGTAATATCTCATGCGGATTTAATAAATAGCTATTTAATAACACTTAAATATAATTAATGTGGTATTTGTAGACCTATAAATGATATATCTGCCTCTAATTCTAGTAACCTGGATACTAAGTCTACTTCTAGTAAAGGAAAGCAGCCTGAAGAATAGTTTCTAGGCTCTTTGTTTAGTAAAATGTAATCTTAAGCTTTAAAAGAACTAGCCTCTAAGGATAGTAAGGATAGGCTTATGAATCTTAACTTAGGGCCTAGTCTAGCTTCCTTAAGCCCTTTTAGTAAGATAGAGAGGGGTTATATTAACTAGGACTTTGCTATCCTAGTGGATATTCTTATGAAGCGCCCTACTATTACTGTGTTAACTCTCTATTTGACTAGAGCGCCTAAATTTATTGGAACTAATATCTCGGACTTTCTTATAGAGTACAAGAGCCTTTTGAAGCTATGCTATAAGGTTGATAAAGATATAAAGAATAAAGTCTATATATATAGCTCTACTAACTATAGGGATATAGTGCAATTATATGTTAATAAAGCTAAGACCTAGGCTAAAGCTAAAAAAAAGCTTATTTATTAATTTGGATTTATAGACTTAAAGACTTAATAGGATCTAAATGAGGACCTTAGAAACCTTATTATAGGACCTTATATTAAAGATAGTAATCCTTTTCTAGTTATAGCCTTAATTACTACTATTTGCTAGCTTTATTAGTATGCTATTTAGTGAGGATATCCAGATCTTGCTGATGCTAAGCTTATTTAGGTTGCTTACTATCGCTTTTCTGAGAGGGTTATAAGAGCTATAGCTCGAGAGTTAAGTTATAAGCCTACTGAAGTTATTTTGAAGTAATAGATAGTAGTTGAAAATGCCCTTATTAGATAGTATACTACTTAATAAGAACTTTAGTAGTTATTAGGCCTTATTAAACCTAAGCTTATAACGACCTTACTCATTCTTTTGAAGATGATTTTAACTAGGCTAAAGATAAAGACTAAGGAGCCTTTAGTAGCTTAAATAGCAAGCTCTATTATTGAATCTTTAGTGGAAAACTTTGGAACCCTTAATATTAATAGGGCTAACTATGAGATAGATATTTTGACTCTTATTAGAAGAGTTACTATTTAAGGGAATATTACTTTTAATCTAAATGCTATAGAGGCTACTAAAGCATATAATTAATAATTATAAGATAATTTATAGACCTAATATTAGTAGTAATCCTATTAGTATAGTTAGAATTAAGGCTTTTAAGGAGGCTATTAAGGTAGTTATTAGTAAGGCTAAGACTTTAGAGGAAGAGGCAGAGCTAGCTTTTGCAGTGGCTATTAAGGTGGCTATTAGAGTAGCTACTAGTAGTTAGATAGCTCTCTAAGATATAACTTCTTCTGGGCGACTGGATGCTATTAGTTTTATAGCGCTATTCATTATATTATTAGTACCTATATTAAAGCTCTCATAGCAAGCTAAAACGGGATTTGCTATTATATAGCACATTACTACTATATTAGAATCCTTAACTCCCTAGCTAAACTTACGATTAGTATTATTAATAAGGGTTAAAACGTGAAGTTAATAGATAGATAGATAATCTTTAAATATATCCTAATTAATTAAGAGTCTTATTTAAGTTGCGCTATAGCGATAAATAGGCTAGTATTAAAATAGTAGCTTAATCTACTAGAAGAAGTTGCTTATATTATTAATTATAATAGGGCGTAGTCTAGTCTGCTTATAAGGCTTGCTAATCAAGGGAAGATAGCTATATAATTATGCGATTTTACTAATACTACTCTTCTTAGCTTTGAGCTATAATGCTAGTTTATTAACCTAGTAGAAGATATTATAGTAGTAGAGAGGGTAAGGCCTTTAAGTTATTATAATAAACCCTATAATATATGTATCTAATAGGCCTTGCAATTTATAAACCTACTAATAGTTTGGGACTCTTTTATCTGTATTGCTAGTAGAGTTGAAGAACTATCTAATAATAAAGATAATGATGTTGCTCTTCTAGATGCTATAGAAGAGCTAGTTGAAGACTAAGTTCCTGCTGAGATAGAGGAGATAGAGGATAAGCTCTTGATTAAAGATACTAATGCTTAAAATAGCTGCGCGCTTGCTATAGAACTATATAGCAAGAGGTTGAATGGGAAGGTTGCAGTTCCTAAAGCCTTCCTGTATACAAACTAGCTTAATTGGGATAAGACTATCTATAATATTACTAAAGTAATAATTAATGAGTATGAAGATAGGTATAACTTTAAGGCCTATGAGGTCTTTATTTTAGTAGATGCGTTGCTTATTAACTATTTTAATAAGATAGGATCTAGTACTAAAGAATTATAAGAATAGATGAATTATTAGAATAAGGATAGAGCTTCTATAAAGGAGCTCACCTTACTTATAACTACTATTAAGGTGTGGCGAATAGGATGAGGCATAGAAGTGGATCCACAATTGCAGCATTGCAATTGCGACCTATGTACCACGACATTAGGCTTTAAGCAAGTATTTATATACTAAGTATATAGACTTTAATATCTAAATTATTAATTCTGTCTTTAAAATAAATACTGTTATAGAAGAGTGGGATGCTGAACTGCTCTCACTACTAAGATGGATCATAGTTCTTAATTTTATTATAACCTATTAGTAGTTTATAATTACTTTATGTAGGTCTAGGAATTTCCTAATTAGAGGTATTATAGATAGTAGCTTAGCTATTAACCTTATTAGTAAAAGTGATATTTAATAACTAGGTCTATAGGATAATATAGTTAAGACTAACATACGCATAATGGGGATTACTAATAAAGAATGAAGGACTTAATTTGCAGGCGTAATTATGAATAACGTCTATGTTAGCGATAGCGTAATCTAAGATATTAGCTTCTTTATTTTCCCTAAGAACTCCTGTAATAAGGATCTTATACTTGGGGCCCCTTTTATTCTGAAGACTAGAATAACTTTGGACTACGTGCAGAACTAGATAGTTGGAGTCCTTTGGTCTAGGAATCTTAAGATTAATATCCTACTATCTTTTTATACTAGAGATTTAACTACTTGCTTTCTGGAGATTATTGCTAAAATAGATTAGTTCGTTTTATTCTAGTACTAATACGCCCTCACATCCCCTCAGTTATTCCCCTAGTTATTCCTTTATTTAAAAGACTAGAAGCTATTGCTGAAAGACCTATTATAGTAGCAGGCTTAGAATTTATAGGGGAATTTAAGAAGAATGAAATAGAAGATAAAGAAGAGCTAGATATAACGCTAGATTCTATAAGAGCTCGCGAAGATATTGAAGCCATATGATAAACGGTTAATCCTAATAATATACTAGAAGATATATAATAATAACTATTACTAAATAAAAAGGTTATTATAGTTTTTGAAGAATTTAGTAGTAGTTTTAATGAGATTATAGAGATTATGATTTGATGAGAAGTTACCCCTAAACTAGATATTATCTGCAATATAATAATAAGTACTAGATATATAAGAGGATGTGGAGGCTGCAGCCCCGATTGTAAATACTGTATTTATAGACCTATAAAGAAGGTAGATAAGAGAATGAGGCAGAGGGAAAAGCGCAAAGGACTTTATTAGCATAGACTTAAAACTATTGCCCTAATAGATGCTATTCTGCTTAGTAGCGACCCTTTTAACTCTTCTAAAGCAGATAAAGCGATAACTTAACCTATAGAAGATATTAGTACTCTATATAAGATAAAGGACAAGAAGGTTTAACTAGTAGATAATACTATATTAGACAGCTTAATACTAGATAGGGACCTAGAGTAGAAGCTAAAGGTATAGTTAAGGGCTGAAAAGACTATGGTTATGGACCTAAATGCCCTATTTGTAGGCCTATATACGCTAAGGTTTTTAATAATTGAAGCTGGATTATAACTTATGAAAGCTTGATTAGAAGTAGTACTTAAGACTATTGACTATTTACTACTAAATAAAAAGAAGCTTCTCGCTATAATTCTAGATATAAGGGAAAAGGCTCTGGCCTGGGAGTTTAATTACCCCTCTGCAGATAATTTAAACTATGCCTTATAAAGCCTGGCAAGCAAAGGGAATCTCTATTCTAAGGGGATTAGAAAGAGATATTATTACTATCTTGAAGGATAGACTTAATAAGAGAATTCTAGAAGGAAGTTGTATGTTCTATTATAATGCTTTCTTTCTTATATATAAAAAGGACTTTAATATAAGACTAATTAACTTTGACTAAGTTGAATAGCGTTATGATTTGAGATATAGCTTTGCTACCTTTAGTAGATGAGTTTTTAGAAGGCTTTTTAATACGTTAACTATTATCTCTATTAGATTTTTTCTTAGATCATAACTAAGCCCCCCTTAATATTAAAAGTAGAGATATAATAATATTCATATTACTAATTAGCTAATTGCGGATACATACTCTTCCTTAAGGAGCTATAAATTTAGTTATATAGTTTATAAGGATCATAATTAGGATTCTATATGATTTTATACCCTACTACTATAAAGCATTCCTAGATAAGATTATAATTAAAGGGCTAACTTCTAGGTATAATAATTAAGAGGTTTAGCTTTATCTAGGTATTTATAGATTTATTTAGGAATATTTAAAGAATATAGATAATACACTTATTAACTTGGAGCTAGTAGAGTATATAGTAGCTGTAGTTAAGTTATAATAGGCCTAGGAAGTAGTAATAATTATTAGCTATATTTGTGGCACTAATAGATATTATCTAGAGGAAGTAAAAATAGTTAAGATCTATAAATAGGTTGCTTATACTAACTTAATAAAAGTGAGGGCTTTCTTAGGTATTATAATATTTTATAGATATTAGGTAAGGGATTACTCTATAATTACTAAGCCTCTTACTAATCTTTTGAGAAAAGATATTAGCTTTAATTAGGGTGAAGAGTAAAAGACTACTATAGATATACTAAAGACTAAGCTTATATTAGCCCCTATTTTAGTCTCTATTAACTATACTAAAGGAAGTAGTAATATCTATTTTATTATTAATACTAGTAATATAGGTTGGGGAGGAGCTCTTAATTAATTTATTAATTATTAATATGTAGTCTCTCGTTTTGAGAGTAGCACCTAGTTAGAACCTGAACTAACTTATAATGCTGGCAAAAAGGAGCTTTAGGGAGTTTTAAAGGCTTTAAAGAGAGTATATAACTATCTATATAGGCAATACTTTATTCTAAAAATAGATGCTTAGATACTGGTAGTATAACTTAATAGGGCTGCTATTAATCTTCCTAGAGCTTTAGTAATTTAATGGATTATATGGATTTAGATATTTAACTTTGAGGTTTAATATATTTATAGCACTTAAAATATAGCTATAGATAAGTTATCTCAAAAGCCTAGAGGACCTTCTAATAATAATAAAAAGGCAGAAGGGGAAATTAACTCCTGGATTAATCTATAGATCTTCTTTGCGGATATTAAAGCTATCTCCTTCTTTAAGTAAGCTTAATGCTATGGGGATATAGAACGTATAGAAGAGGTTATAGTAGGAGATATTAAATAGGTTATTAATAATACAATATTAATTCTATACTCTTTGTTGGATAATTTATAGACCTATTTTTTGCGTTTGCGCTGAATTGCATACTACTTAATGATATAGAGAAGACCGCTAGGGGTTTGACCTAACTAATACTATACCTTTAAGTTAAATATATTAGATTATTATATTTAGGACTACTTATTATTTATGAAGCTAATAAATTAAAAGCTAATCTCTAGAAGATTAATTAATAATATGGAGATGCGTAAGATGTTTATTGCCAGGGCCCATGATAAAATTAGCTATTGAGGAACACTATCTATATTAAAGAGACTTTTAGATTACTATATATAGCCTGGGATATATAATGAGGTTAAGTAAGCTATCTAAAGCTAGCTAGATTATTAGAAGAGATAAGTATACTAAACGGATAATAAGAGGACTTATATATTACCTAAAGGACTCCTATTTATAAGAGTTTTGCTTGATATATAGAAAGTAGGTAAATAGAACTTAGTTGAGTTTGAAGACCTTTTAAGTAAATAGCCTAAAGCCTATTAGCTTAGAAGGGCTATATTAGCTGCCATTATAAAGTTCCTATGGGAAGAAGTTGCTTATTGCTATAGCTTATATAGAGAATTAATTATGGATAGGGGACCTAAAAATAAGGACGTTATTATTAAGTTTAATAAGAAGTATAATATAAGAAGGAGAGTAACTTTAGCCTATAACCCTAGGGCTAATAGAGCAATTAAGTCTAGATATAAGCCTATTGCACACGCTTTATTAATATAAACTAAAGAAAGAGGCGATGTTGACCCTCGCCTGTACTTGCCTAGAGCCCTATTTACAGACTAATTAAGTATTCATACGCTAACTAGCTTCAGCTCTTTCTATCTTTTATATAGTTTTAATCCTATTACCCCTATTAAAATACTTACTCAAACTTAGTAGGTTCTTAATTAGGACTTAGTAATAACTTAATAAGAAGAGGTTTAAATATATCTATAAGCCTTCTTATAACTTAATAAGAATCAAAAACGAGCGGAGGAGATAATTAAAAGCCAGCATAAAAAGGCTGCTAAATATTATAACGAAAAGTATAAATAAACTATACGGAAAGAGAGATTAGAAGTTAGAGACCTCATCCTAGCGTTTAATATCAAAGGCTCTATCAACAAGTTATCTATTAAGAAGCTAGACTATTACTAGTAAGGACCTTTTTAAATACTATCTCAGGCTCCTAATATATTATCCTACTACTTAGTACTATTAGCTAGAAAAGAGATTACTAGGGGGACCTTTAGTGGGAATTAACTTTGAAAATATATATAAGCGCCTGAGGGATATTAGGAACTAGCTAAGATAGATATTTATAGATCTGATTTAGAAGAAGACTTAGTAAAGGTTTTTCCTGTAATAAGAAGTAAAGAGTATAATAATAATATGCCTAATAAAGAAGAGGAGGAAGAACCTATAATACCTAGGGAAATAAATAGAGATAATACTACTAACAAAAAGAACTTATTATAGTCTATTATATAATCAAAATAATACCTGTGAGATTTAGAGAAAGCTATCAAAATATTAAAGTTGAAATAATAACTAGTTATTAAAATCCCTAAGATATTGCAAAATAAGAAGAAGAATTATATAGATATAGAAGGGTTAAGTAAAGATTAATATAATTTCTTTTATCTTTTAATATTATTTAATCCTATTTTAACTTTGAATTTGTAGACCTATTTATACTTCTAAATATAATATTTCCTTATGCCTCTTGATTTTTTTTCTTTGAAAGTTTGAGATTTCAGGGATAATATCTCTAAAACTTTAGGGATAAGGGCAAGAGATATTTGCTATTATTATTATTATCAGTTAGGTATTTAAGCTTAATAGAGAAAGTTTACTTATTAAGTCTATAACTCAGGATATAAGTTACTAGCAGATATATATAGTTATACTATACTAACCCGCCTATAATAATTAAACTGCAATAGCAGAAAGTTATATAAAAGTAATAAAAAGAAGAAGATTTATAGAGGAAATAGTAGTGCTTTTATATAATTGAGAGTTTTATTTATAGACCTATCCTTTTACTATATTATATATTTATTATAGTATTACTTAGAAAAACACCCCTCTCTTAAATATATCCCCCCCTCTCTATCTAACTTTCCTCCCTTATATTGCAATATAAAGCCCTAAGTGCTAGGCAATTTCCTAAAGATCAAAATCTAAGAGCAGTTTAAGTATAAAAGGATAGCAAGAGTAGGCAAAACTAGCCCCAGGATAATGCTCTTAAGCTTGCTCAGAGTAAAAACTATTTCAAAGGGCTAAAAAGTCAAACTTAGCTATAGTAGTAACAGCAGTATTAGCTAGAATTTGAGACTATAGAATCACTACTATGCTGTTAAATTCACTACTCTTTCTTCTCTTCTTAATATAAATAACCCTATACCTATACCTCATATAAATACTTGGATTATTAAATAAATAACTCTCTTATATCTTATAGAAGAAATAATTAGTATAAGGAGTACTAGATATAGAAATATACTTAAAGTATAGTTTATAGATATTAATACTAATTATAAGATTCCTAGTAGTATAAGCTCGCTCCTTATAATATATATAAAGCATACTATTATAACCTCCCTAAGACTAAATAAATAAGCTATAAGCAGCTGCTACCCATCAAAAGACCTTTGCCTGCTAGGAACTAGAGATAAAGGCAGCAGATATATAGATAAAAACTTAATAACAAAAGCTTCTAGTACCCTTAGTAGCCCTAAATATTCGCTTGAAATCCTGCTTGCCGAGATAAGCCTTCTAGAAAGCTAATCTCATGACATTAGTGGATTTATTAGAGAAGACTTACAATATAAAAGCTACCTCAGAGTACTTATTACTAGGAAAGTTAAGCTAAAGCTAAGCGAGGCTTGTAATTACTTGAAAAGTTAAAAAACTATTAGTTAATAAGTAAGAGAGAAGAAAAGAGAGAGTTTATCTAGAGCTAATTATTAGTATACTAGATAAAAAGGGGCATATTATTTCGCTTTATCTAAGGCATAGGGATATTAAAGCTAAGAACCTAGAGCGTGGTTTTTACTAGGAGATAATGAGGGCGAGGCTAATTAGTGTTTCTAATACTAGAAATAAGGAAGTTATAGTTAGATATAATAGAAGAGGTGATTTATAGACCTAAGTAGAGTATTATGAAGATATTTAGTTAAAGTTAAAAAAGATTAAAGGTAGTGAGTATAGGAGGAGATAAGATATTTAAGAAGAAGAGGAGGTTATTTATTTAGTTTTATAACTATTTATTACTATAGTAGTAGCTACTAAGTACTACTTTTTCCTTTATTCTTACTGTTTAGAGACTATATTAATTTACTATTAAGGTTTTTTATCCTATATTTACTTTACTTCTATTAAATAGAGGTAAGACAGGAAGAGTTAATTATTCTTTCTATTTAAACCTTATTAACTTACTTATATTAGGTATTTAGCTTAATTATAGATATCAAACTATATCTTTAACCCCTCTAGCCCTCTCTATTCTTTCTTTTTCTATTATATTTACTATATTATATTATAATATATTATAAGCTCCCCCCCTCACTAAAACTACTCAACTTTTAACTATAGTTTTCTAAACCCCTTCCTTTAATTAATTTAATTATATCTTAGTATATTAGGTCTATAAATTAGTTATTCCTACTTTACCTATAGTCTAAATATAGTATTTCATAATAGGGAAGGTTATCTTTTATAATAATGAGAGACTAAATACTAGCGTTTAGTAGCTTTGGACCTCAAACCTTCTTTTGCTTAATATTAAATAGTTAACTTATCCTATGCTTACTATACCTAATAGAAGCTAATTTTAGACTTAAGTAGATATAATTAGAGATATCCTGGGCGTTAGGCTGGGCGGAACTAT
>JAXCEF010000513.1:0-35592 GCA_037178605.1 Colletotrichum euphorbiae | reverse complement strand
GCTAGAAGAGCGCTCTAATATTAAATAATATTACTATTATTAAGAATATATATACTAATATTATCTCTAAGGCGCTCCTCTATAAGGCTAGTATTTAGTATAGCGGCTATGACTATACTTTATAGTGTGGGAAGCCTAGTAAATCTACCTATATTTAGCAGCTTATTTATAAGAGCAACTTAGTGTTCTTTTAATACAACTCTATTTCTACTTACTCGCTTTATCTTAAGATCCCTATGAGCTCTGCTAGTATTATAGCTCTATCTAATAATAAGAGGCCTGCGCGGCTATTATATAACTGCGCGGCTGAAAGAACTAATGACGCTTATACTTAGTATCTTCGCTCTAGATACCTAGGTTAGGCTGCTCTGAAGCGCCTGGTCTATAACGTTAGGTGGGTGCGAATTAAGGCCCCCTTATATATCTAATGTAAATACTACGCTTAAGTATATACTACTTAGGTTATTTTGCGTAGTCTATTTGAAGATAAAGCCCCCTAGCCCTATAATAAGATAGTATAGGAACTTTTCAACTACTAGAAGCTTAGTAGACTATACGCCTAGATGCTCCTAATTAAGGATAAGTATAGTAGAAGGCTCTTTAGGATCTCTTTAGTCTCTAAAGAGCATAATGAGGTATTTGGAGCACTCTTTATATTTGAACGTTAGGTGCGAAGATAAAGAGGCCTAAATATCTATAAAATTCGTTATAATATCAAGCGCGCCGTGATCGCTATCCTAGGCTTTATGCGCTATAAAAGATAGATAGCAGAACAAGGTATTAATATAGACCTCCTAATAGTAAATATAAAGGAGCCTATAGGAGGAGGCGAGCGCGTAGGCGGTAAGATTATTCTAAAAGCTCTAGCTATATTAAAAGGAGCTTACCTACTAATCTACCTTATATTAGAGGCCTAGAGAGCATCTATTATTATATATAATATTAGCCCGCGCGCTATAAACAACTAGTAAAGCCCTATTTAAAATGAACTTAAGTGGTTTTAATAATATTTCTAATAGTAGTAGCTAGACCTCACGCTTTTAATATACTAGGACCTTCACCTATATTAGGGAGGGCTCTACGCCTATAGCTGCAGAGCTTACTTACTAGAGGGAGTATAAGAAAGAGGTATTAAGAGACGCGATTATAAAGTTAACTCTAGGGCCTATCTTAGATACCTTATAGGATATATGCCTGAAATATATAACCTCTATAGGATCTAGGTTCCTACGCTTAACTAGGTTATTATTACGCGCAATTTACGCTTTAATGAGATGAAATTCTACTCTCTAGATAATGAGGCAGACGCCCTGGAGGTCTGGAGCGCTTAGGAAATTGTTGATGAGGTTGAAATACCTATAGAATTAGCTAATGCGGTCCTTGAGACCTTAGGGGTGCTTAATGAAGCTACTAGTAACCTTATAATAAATAATACCCCTAGAGAGCTATTTAGGCCCTCTATACTAGCTGCTTCCCTTCTAGAAGCGCCTCACACTACTGCTGCAAAGCTATAAGGCCTGCTAGCTAATATATAGAGAGGGTAACTAATATCTAAATAATCTCCTAAACCTAATAGCATACTAGGAATAGGATTAGGTATTGGGATAATTATATCTCCCCCCCCCCCGTGGCTACGGGTATGCTTAAAGCAGCCTAGCTATCTATTTTAAATGCTTAGGAACTAGCAACCTAAGCGCCTAGTAAGTATAGCTTAATAAATACTAGAAGAGCTTCCCCTTCAATAGCTAAAATAATACTTACCTATTATCTATACTAATAATAAAACTATGGGCCCCCTACCTAATAGAGTACTTAAGAGAGATACTTAAGAGCCCTTATAACTATATATCTAGAAGATAGCTTAAGCTTACTGGATGATAACTGCTAGTAAGTCTTTTTTATAGCTTTTCTGCCTAATTCTCTTAGCTATAAGACTCTATACTCTATAGTTTCTACGCGCCTCTAGAATAATTTAGAGACGCGCTCTGGCGCTAAGCAGAAGACTGCATACTTTATAGAGGACTTAATAAAGCCCCTAAATAACTATTTTGAGGTTGGTAAGCTTAAAGAGCTACTGTAAGATATATTCTAAGCTGCTATAAAGAAGGAGATTACTAAACTTACAATAATAGGTATCTAGCGAATTATTAACTAAGCTGAGGTATATTTAACCCCTCTATTTTTAAAGTAGGTATACTCCTATAAATTCTATAGTAATCGCCTTAACTCCTACAAAGCGTATATCTGCGTGAGAGGAGATATATAAGACACCTCCTCTCTTAGTTCTATTTATGCTGCTATGCTTGCAGCGCGAAGCCTGCGAGTAGTAATAGTAATTGCAGCCTAGTTTAACTATGAAATCCTATAATATAATATTATAAATGCCTTCTTAAATATTGATATTAACCTGAAGGGAGAGCTAGTTACTTGCTACCTCCCGGATAGCTTTAAATAATGAGGGAAGCTTATTAAGCTTAATAAGGCTCTATATAGCCTTAAGGATGTACACCTCCTGTGGTATAAGGAGTTTTCTTTGCCCCTATGTAAGCTTGGGCTCTCCCTATGTAATAAAGAGCCCTACTTATTTTAAGATAAGCATTATAGAGTCCTTATTCTATTCTATATTAATGACTTCTTTATTCTTTTTTACTACGACTATAAGAAATAAGCTTAAGAGCTTATTAAGGCTATTGAGAAGTTATATGAAATTTGCAAACTGGGCCCTATTAAATAGTATCTCGGGCTGCGCGTTATGTGTAACTAAGCAGCTAAAAGGATTTATCTAGTCTATAATTAGTATATCTATACTATTACTAAGCGCTTTAAACTCTATAGTAGTATTTACCTCGCTACTCTACTACTTTTTATTAAACTTACTAAAAATAAAGGTGAGGCTATATTTATATAAGTTAAGGAGTACTAGTTACTTATTAGAAGTATCTTATATACTGCGATAATAGTATAGCTAGATATAGCCTTTACTATAGCCCAACTTTCCTACTTCCTCATAAATCCAAGCGCACGGCACTTTGCGGCAGTAAGGTAGTATATCTAATATCTCTATATTACCTACTACCTCGCGATATGCTATAGTAGCTCTGGGGGTAATAGGAAGGAGACCCCACTGCTTATTGCTGGCGATGCCTCGTTTGCTAATGATAATGAGACTTGTAGGTCCTCCTAGGGCTTTGTAATAATACTCTTTGGAGGCGTAATTTAATGGAAAGCGGCCCGCTAAGCGACTATAATCACGTCTATAATAGAAGTAGAGCTCCTGAGTCTTAAACATATAGCCAAAGAGACTATAGCACTTTAGAGGCTATGCTATAATATCGCTCTAGAGCTTGGGGATATTTAGAAGGTCTATTATAATAATTGGTAAACTCTCTAATTAGTAGTTAGAGAGGGAGAGAGAACATTAACTTATCTATAGCATATTAATATATAAAATATAAAGCTTTACTAGGAATATATAAAGGGTATCTTTAAGGTGCTATATATACCTATAGACTAGATACTAGTAGATAGACTTACTAAGAACCTCTCCTAGGCAAAATTTAAATGCTTCTGAGCGCTACTAAACCTTATAGACGCTTAGCATATTATTACTTAAAAGGAAAAGAAGGTTTAAAGGGTGGAGATAAGCTTTATTTAGCCTAAAGGCTAGTAGATATTATCTGCGGGGCTATAGCCCCCTCTATAAAGCAATTCTTATAGGTATGCTAGCCTACTACTCTACCTCCTAAATACTAAAAGTAAAGGGTATTTATACCTATAGGCGCATACTTAATAATAGGAGCTCTCCTCTATATAAATAGCTGCAATAAGGCGGTTAATTAGGGGGTTAATAGCGCTAGTAGGTATATTAAAGATAGCCAAAAGGCTTACTAAATAAGCACGCGCGCTAGCAATAATACTATAGAGACCTACTAAAAAGAGCTACTAAAAGGTAACCTTTTAATGATAGGCTTAAGTTATATAATACTACTAATAGGCGTTATAGAAGCCTTAGAGTGCTATAAAGGGCTAGCTAAAGCTAACCCTCTAATAGCACCCTCTAGGCATATAATAATGACCTCCTTGCCCTTCTCCTTCTCTTCTTATTTTACTCCCCCTAACTTCTCTACTCCCTCCTACTCTTCTTCCTCCTTCTCTTTCTCTAGGATAATATAGAGAGTATAGTAATAAAAGGTAAGTCCCTAAATAGTATTATTAGCTTAGTTTTAAATACCTAGATATACTCCCGCGCCTACTAATATATTTATAACTATATCATTCTTATTAAATGCCTTATAATATAGCTAGTAGGGCTTAATAGCTATAGTAGGTAGGGGCTTATAGCCTCAGCTGCATAAGTAGTAGTAGTAGCGCTTATAGGCACTATAGAAGTAGCAACTAGAGCTCTTACTCGTAAGCAGTAAGCAACTATAGCTATAGTAGGGAGGGTCTATAAGGTCCCCAGCTCCCTCTGGAATGGGGGAGGTAGTATGGGACTTCTTAGCTAACCTAATTGCTTTTGCAGCCCCGCTAGCGGGGGTCTTCTATAGAGGCATCTGAGGGGTCTCAGTATGCCGCTACTTCTTCTGGGGGCTAGCGGGCTCCTCAACTAGTAATAATATTATGAGTAGTACTTAAGATAATAGGATAAGTAGTAACTTACTCTCCTCTTCCTCCTCCTCCTCCTCTACCTGCTGCTCCATATTAATAGCAAGCTGCGTATTAAGCGTAGCTTACTGCTTAGCAAGAGCGGCCAGCTGCTCCTTCTCCGCCTTATTAGTAGCTTTAGTTGCCTGCGCCTTAGTAATATAGGTATAAAGCTTCTCCTCAGTCTCCTTATACTTAAGGGCTATTATTAATAATATTATAATAATATATTGTTAGTACTATAAGAAGAAGATAAGTATATATACTGACTAATAAAGCGCGCGATGGATTTTGAGCGCGCGAAAAATTAACTTATAGTTATTTATATATAGTGTTCTAAGCAGAAAAAGAGGGAAAGTCTAAAGGCTGCGGGCAACGAAGGGATATTTATACTTATGCTCTAAGGCTGCCTTTTTTAGCGAGTTAGCTGCCCTCTATAGTAGTTAACTATTATTTATAATAGTTAGCCGCTATTCTGCTTCTCTTTTGTGCTTATATTATTGATAGCTAAGTTATATAATAGTAGTTATAAATACTATAAACGTCCTAAGGGATATTAAGGAGTTATTCTTTATTTTTTTATGCTTTTGGGGCTGTTTTGAATATAGTTATTTTGTTTTTGTATATATTTAAAAATAGTTATAGCTGCGCGCGGAGCGTCGTGAGAATATGATAGTATCTGCAGGCGCGGCTGGGGGGTGTGTTGTGATGCGGCACTATAGTACTGGCAGCCCTGCGTGGCTCTGCTGCAGCCCTGCGTGGCTGTGGTGGCGTGCAGCGTGGCTATATGCTTATGTAAGCTACTCTGCTGCCTATTTCACTGCGCTTCGCGCGCAACTATCTCTGAATAAAATAGTTGCCTTCTATAACTCGCCCTTACCCCTACCTGCAGGCTCGTCAGCTCGTCACAATCTCATAAGTTACTGTACCTTTCGTAGTAATATGCTCTATATTATCTACAAAACTGCATAAATAATACTTCTAGTAATTAATATATGGTAATTAAAGTTAGTAGGCAAACTTATAATCTATGAGAGTATAAATATTATAGCTATAGTCTATAGGAGCTTAAGTAGAGTAGCTTTTATTAATTCTAACTATAAGGGTTATAGAAGGTCTACTTATACTATACTTTACTCTAAAAACTTCCTAGCCTGCCCGCTCCTCCTCTATATACTCTACCGCCCGATTTTATAGCGGAGTTACTCTTTTCCTAAGTTATTATTATCTAACTCCTCCACAATATCGCTCGCGCGCGCGTTGTCCTCATTATTACCCGCTCTTGCGGCGCGGGCGCCGCCAGCCTTCCTAAGGAAGTAGTTCCTCTAATTATAGCTAATTCTATTGCACCTATAGTAGTAGTAGCACTCTTTACACCCTATGGAGTCTTCTGCGCCCTTCAACTCCTTTATAGCTTATAGTTAACCTAGTTATATCAGTATCTCTATTGCT
The DNA here is from genome assembly GCA_037178605.1 of Colletotrichum euphorbiae. Taxonomy (NCBI): domain Eukaryota; kingdom Fungi; phylum Ascomycota; class Sordariomycetes; order Glomerellales; family Glomerellaceae; genus Colletotrichum; species Colletotrichum euphorbiae. The sequence continues at coordinate 29,496 of JAXCEF010000513.1, read as the reverse complement.
ATTAATATATAGAGGAGCTATGTAGAGTTAAGCTTTATAGGTAATAGCTTTTATATAGTTAAAGTTCTCTAGCTTCTAGGCAATATCTTAAATAACTATAATATATTAGGTGTATATAGCGGGGGTATCCTTAGTAATTAGTTAGTTAGTAAGGTTATATAAGAGGGATCTTTATAAGAAGTTAATCTATATCTTATTTACCTAGTCTGCTCCTCTAGCCTGCGCTAATATATATCTAAATTTTAAGAGAAAGATAGTAAAAGTCTTACTCTACCTTATATAGAGGTTAAATAACTATGCTATTGCGCGCTATGTGATATTAGGGTTAAGATATAAGCAGTTGAAGTAATATATAAAATTATCTGGGTTATATACGCGGCTTAGTCTGCTTATATTATAAAAGGTCTATATAACCTTTTATAAAGTATTGCCTAGGTATGAATAGATATAGTAAAATATCTTATAGAGAGTCTTAAAAAACCGCTTATCTAATATAAGCTTATTGTATATCTGCATGCTCCACGCGGGGTACTCTTTACAGTAGCCCAAATACTTTGGGGGATTAGGGAGGGGCTTCTAGCGGAAGGTTGTGGGCTCAGCCATAGCTACTAGCTCTAGAGCGGCAGTAGTTATACCCTCCGCGCTAGGTATGGGGTAGCTGCTTAGGCGCCGCCCTCTATAGCTTATACGTACTGCTTAAGCCTTATTATTATTTTTTGTATATTGGCGAGAACTGCTTCTAAGCTTATTGCGGGTGCTGCTTGCTCTAGTAGGGCAGCTGCTAATTCTTTACCTTCTATTGCGCGGTATAATTAGCAGGGCGCTAGGATAAAGCTAGTTAATTGTAGATATATAAAGGGCGTAGCCTAGGTTTATTTAACAAAGGGGTGCTATTAATTAGAAGTAATTTATACTAAGGAGAGAAAGCTTAAGCCCACAGGCTTATGCAGTGCTTAAGCGGCTTTTGTGCGGTTATGTAGTGGGGCTGCAAGCCTTTGCATACTTGCTATAACTGAAGTCGCGTAGCCCTAGTGGCTTAGAGGCGGGCGCAGCCCAGCCTATAACAGCCTAAACTAATTAGGTAAGTAAGAGATTTCAAAGAAGTAGTTAGTAGATGAGTTTATACGTAAATAATCCTCTATAATATCATAAGATTACCTAAAAGAGTAGTCTTAATAATTAAAATATTTTGGGTAATATAATACTTTATTAAAATAGTTTATTTAAATAAAAGAAGATAGATGTAGCTTAAAAAAGCTTAATCTTAGCGTAAGTTATATATAGTTTTTCATAAGTAAATATAATATTACAATAGGGGATATAAATATATAAATAGAGGAAAGAAATATCTTTTATGAGGCCTAAGAGCTATTTAAGTATAGCCTTACTAGGCTTATAACCTTTAAGCATAGAGATAAAAGTAGAAGGAGAGATTAAAAAGATTCTAATATAATATAAATAGAATTCTAATAAGGAATAGTATATAAGAGTAGCTTTTTAGGTTTAATATATAATATTTTGATAGAGGAGAAAATATAGATATAAATAGGTATATATTTTATATGTAAATACTTATATCTAAAAGGCTAAAAAGCTGGGGGAAAAGATAGGTATATATATCTAGCCTTTTCTACTAGACTTCATATTTGCAATATACTTCACATTTGCTTTCAGCGCTCAAGATATACTTAGTTACGCTAGCGTACGCTAGGGCGCGCTAGTGCGTATGCGCTTAAGCAGTCTAAGCGTAAGTTCTTTGCGCTTAAGCAGCCTGAGAGTTTATAATATACCTATATGCAGTTTTACGCTATAATCTCATGCATTTAAGCGTAGGTTTACGGTAATATATAGCTGTATACGCTAATACAATACATCTTTTATATAGTTTCAATACTGCATAGCTGCATGCACTAATGCGTAATAAAACCTTAAATATAATATATATTAAAGTACGTTATTTCTAGGTTATGCTTAGATTAGTTTTACCCTATCTATATAGGAATAAACTATATACTATTCAATGAGGAATCAAATAGAGAATTCAAATATATAATTTATATTATTATATCTCATACAGTTTTAGAGATATAGTACTTCAAATATATAGGAGTAAAAGATATTACCTTTACTCTATTTCCTATAGATATAGCTAAATATAGCTAGCTTTTTAATTCAATTTAAGGCTAAGAATAGCCTTAAAATAAGTTATTTGATTTATATATTTAGATAGCTATAATAAGTGAATTCTAGTATAGAAGAAAAACTACTAGTATTGAGATATTCGCCTAGCTGGACCTAACCTAAGTATTAGGCCCGTGGCCCAGCAGGCAGGAACGGGATCTAACTAGGTAGTCACGTAACCTCAGTCACGTGACCTACCTCATCAGTCTACTATATCGTTCTTCTCCTTCGCTAGCCACCCTTCTAGATACCTTCTTTCTATATCTATCTGAGCACTTTGAATACTATGTTATCCCTTCCCCCCCTCCTCCCCTACCTTCTAGTACTAGTCTTTGTGAAACTAATGTTGATAATATAGTAAATAAAATTTTATTTATGACTTTTTTATATTATTATAATTATTAGAGTTAAATGGATTTTCATTATATTTATATTTTTATTGAAGTAGTGTGGCGGGCTTAATTATAGATTGAAGTAGTGTTCCAAAATATATAGTTTTCCCTCAAAATGCATGTGAGTGTAGTGCCCGACTCCGATGCATTTTTAGGGGTGCGGACTGTATACTGTCGGAGGAGATCATACCCTTGACTTACATACTAATACTATAGTACACCGGATTCGTCCCTCCGGAGCAGTTCTCCCTCGGCTTCGAACTCTACCATTAAAATTCAACACGTCAACCTTGGGTTTTTTTTCTCCCTTCCATCATAGTATCTCTGCTTTTCCCTTTTTCATCCGGCTTGCTCACAAGACGACCCTTTTACCCCTTGCGATCACCACCACCATAACCACCACCACCATAACCACCACCACCATAACCACCACCATCAAAAAGCCAACAATAAACCAGAGGACCAACCAAAATGTGTCCATGCGTGTGCTTCCATTTCCATCCCAGTGTGCGTGATGATCTTCCCGCATGTCAACATTCCCTACCTCGGTCGCCATTTGCGGCCCCGCATCCTTCACCTCTTTTCTCGTTCCCGTCCTTATACTTTTCCCTCGTGAGACTTGACCTCTTCTAGCATAACTCCTCGGTCCGGGGTCATGTGGTATATCCTTCAAGACCTTTTTGGAGGTATCGATACTTGGGCGGCTTTGACGTGACATTTCCTGCATGCATCCAGCACACAATACGCCCACACACGCGGAGGACTCCTCCGTATAAACACCGGAAACGCTTCTCGCAGGGCCCTCCCTTCCGCACCGGCTTTAGCCAATCCGTCGTCTTGTCGTCCAAGTTGGACGTATCTTTTGCCAAACACCGCGATCCCAACATCCTCGCATCTGCGCTCTTGTCCCGACTCCCCCGTCATATCCCCTCCGAAGCGGCTTCCGGGCAAAAACGCTGTTGAGGGGCAGTTCGGGTTGCTTCAGACACGATTGGCCAATTCCCTCCTGAACCCGGTTTGCTCTCTCTTTTCCTCTTTCGCTTTCTCCTTCTCTTTTCTGAGCTGGTTAATCTTACCTGTGCCGAGAATGCCGTGCCCCGAACTCCCTTTAGGGTCATGTGGAATTTTCCGATTTCCCAATTAGCGCAAGAAGACCAACACGGGCCGAGATAAATACCATCCATCCGTCCTTCTCGGATTTGCTGTCTCCCACTAACTAGCCACCGCCGGAGCATAAGGAACGCGTCTTGTAACTCATCAAACTGGAGAGCCTCGTCGAAAACGTGAGACAATCGTCGAATCGTAGCAGGAAAAAAAACCCAAAAAAACACCCCCAAAAAAGAGATTAGAGCAGCAAGGTGCCCGCCCATAGCAACCAAAATATCATCTCGGGAAAAAAAAAACGGAAGGGCTGCCCACCGCATTCCATCCAGGACTATTTTGCGTGGAGGAACATACAACAAAGCTGGCATCTTTGCTTGTGCTCAGAGCTCCTCCAGCCAGGGAGCTTCGGTACGGGACACACACAAAACACAGACACACGTCCGTCCAAAACAACATGGACCGTCGCCGCCGCGCTCCGTTCCAATTGGCACCTCTCATTCCTGCTCTTGCCCAAGATGCCGCCCCTAAAACCCTAAAACATGAAAAGCAATAGGGCAAGTGCACATTGTGGTGGTGCCGCCCCCCCCCCCCCCCCCCTTTCCTCCGTGGCCCGTCGTTTCACTATTACGGGCGTGATCGGCTCGCCACGGTACGGTCCACGGTACGGTCCAGAGCCCAATATATGACTCAAAAATTCATTCTTCGAGAGGCTATACCTCTTTGAGCAGTGTTTTTCGCCGGCAACCTCCGTACCAACTCTGGACCGTGGAATGATCGATTTATGCAAATCTTGGCATGTACCACCCCTGTTTGACCCCTCATGAGCCACGATTTTTTTGCCCTGGGCCGTACCGTCATACAAATTCGAAGAGGGTGCTCTAGAGGACCCCCTTCGCGTACCGTACGGTACGGCGAAACTTCAGCAAAGTGCAGCCACACCACGCCACAGTTACGTGGGTCAAATGTGTACTTCAGCCATTTTCACTAAGAGTGGGCACTGAAAAAGGCCCGTGCGATGTACTTATCTGGACCGTGGACCGTACCGTAGCTCGAGCCGATCACGCCCTACACCACTCTCATAAGAGTAGCGGTATTCGGCGCCCCCCTGCTCGGTACTCGGCAACCCCTTAAGCCTATTCGAGTAAGTTTCGGTCCACCTCCGCCACAAATGCGTTTTTAGGCGTGGGCTACACCAAATCGATCATTATACAACAACTTGGCAATCCACGTCCTGCGTATTCGCAAACGGGACGAGAGTTTCCTTGCGCACTTCGTCTTCGTCTTCGTCTTCCACGAAGTTTGCGAAAGGAGGTAAGTGAGAACCCCCCCCCCCCCCCCAAAAAAAAAAAAGAAGAAAGATGGCGGTCGTGTTCAGATCTATTTCACGATGCTGGTTCATGATGCACATTCATCTGGGCTGTTCGTGGTGAGATTGTGAAGTTGTTGTGTCACGATTTTCTTCTCCATGTCGTGGGCTTTTTTTTTTTTTTGTCTGAGATGGAGGCCCTCCCTTCTTCGCTTACGACCGCGTTGCATGGGAATGCCGATGAGATTGGGGGTAGGGGTTGGGGGAAGGGGGAATGGTTGTGTTGTGTGTTCTTTGGTCGCGTTGAACCTCGGACCATTATGTGTCATGTCTTCCATCTTCCTGGGCTCGCTAACTACTCCTCTACCTGTGTAGGTTTTTTTTTAATTTTTCTTCTTCGCTCTGACGGGCTGTCTGTCGTTCCTCAGGTCATTTTGTCTTGCCTGCTTCAACTCTCTCAAGTGCCAAAGACGGTATTGTGAAATTTTCTCTTTGGAGATGGCGGTATTTTGTGGGAAAATTCAATAACAAAAAATGAAAAACAAAAAATGAAAGAAAGGGGTGGGGGGAGAGGGGGGTAGGCCAAAAGAAGGTTTGGGACGACGGGTCAGATATCTACGTTTTGGGACGTTTGAACTGTCGGTCTGTAGGTTTTTCATTTGTGCGGTGGTGCGAGATGTGGGAGCGTCCGTCCGCAAGGTTTCGTAATGTTTCTTGACGTTGCAGACAAGACAAGACGGATTGGGAAGGTACACGGACACACACACACACACATTCTGGTTCGGACATGACGGTTGATTCAACTTGAGTTTGCCCAAGTCTTCTTATCTTGTCTCTCCTGTTTTGGTTCCTACTTTTGGAAAGGGCGGCAGGTGAAGGAAAATACTAGCCAACCCGGTCAGGAGATACCAAGTGTAGGGAGGCTTTGGGAAAGGTTTCTCTAGTTCGTCCGTCGTATATTTCCGTGTCAAGTGAGCAAACCACAAAGTTGTCTCTCCCCAAAGGTGTTCTGTGGTCCATGATATTGAGAAACAGAATGAAAACTTTTTTTGCTATGGTCTTTTCTCGACTCTGGCTTCGTCTCATTTCGAATTGATCCCAATTCTATCAAGTTCCTTCCCAATCCCGACATATGGTATATGATACGGTCCGTTCCCATTCAAAGTCAACAACCCGGCCTTAGGCTCTCGGGTTGACATATTCGCCGTTCCAGTGCAATAATCCCATACAAAAGAAATAAACCTTTTGGTGTCCCTAAAAGCCCTCGCGTCCTTCCAGGAAAGCGGGTGAAGCGAAAGAAAATAGTCGTAGACTACCCCAGGAAGTTCTCATCCATGCCAATTGTACGCCGCAGTCGAATGCCAAAGGGGGTATTTGATAGCATATTTGATCCACAAAACAAAAAAGAAATTGGCGCCCTGGCCATTCTGTCCTTTTTTTTGGTTTCGGCCGTGTCGTGTCGTCCCGGGGCTGCGAGCCCAGGGATTGTCGTTAATCTCTGTCGATACTGATACAAAACTTGGGAGAAAGATGAAATTAATAATCAAGAAGTGAAGGTCGGAATATTGAAGCATGGTACAGAGTAACGAAGTTATTCAGCGAAGGGAGCCCTTTTAGCCCACAGAACCGTCGAAGCTCGACTTGTCCATGCTGGACTTGGGGCTGATGTTGTTGGAGCGAGTGCCAAATATGTTGGAAACACGTCCGATGCCTCGAGACTTGCCGCTCGTGCTAGTGTTGTCAACGTTGTCCTCGGGATTCTCGAAGAGAACCGTCTGAACGGAATCGACCCTGACGCGGGTGAAGAGTGTTGAGAAGAGGTATTGCTCGCCGTTATGGTCAAAGAGCGGGAGGGTTCGATAACCACGCTTCAGGCCGCTGAGCTTGGCTGTGTGCGTTGCGATAGGTGGCCGGTCGTTGTAGCTCTCGCCGTTATGAGAAAGCTTCACCGACATGCGCACGAAGATAAGCTCGGGGAACTTGGTTGTGACCTTAAAGGTGAATTTCCCATCAAAGATGGGGTTGAAGCCGTTTTCCGGAATCACTTGGGTCCTGTACTTGAGCGGCGAATCCGAGACCGAGGCCAAGGTGGGGTCCACCTCCATTTTGTCTCCTTTGTCGCTCGGGTGGAAAACCTCAATCTCGACGTAGGGATCGACTGTCTTGTTGGCTGGCATGCCGTTTGGTCGCATGAGCTGCTGCGCCGAGATGACATCGATGCCGAAAGTAACCTCTTTGCGCTCCCTCTTGCCAGACCACTCCTCGGGCAGTCTCTTGATCTCGCGCAGTTCGGTGGGCTTCAGGACGTATCCGGATCTGTCGGTACCGCTCTCAAACATGGCCTGGTTCATCTGCATGCCAAGATCGAACGTCTGCCAGTTGAGGGCCGCCATCTGCACACCCTTGCGCCAGTAGCTGATTGGGTTGAAGTTGTTCGATGTGATTCTTGTGCGGTCTGGGTATACACGCATCATATATCGCATATTGTGTCGGTCCATGGCAACCCTATCCTCCTTGTCCCGGCTGTTCCTGAAGAAGCTTGATTCCATGAAAGAGAAGATGTGATTGTAGGCCTTGGCGTCGGGGGTGTCGAATCCGCCAAACTTGAGTCCCGCGCAGTATACGCCCAAGTCCCCAAGAACCTTGACCGTCTTGTTCGAAGATCTCCTCGCCGGGGTACGCTCGCCGGCGCTGTCGTTATCGCTCGCGCTGCTGCTCAGTGCGTCCTGAACCTCACCTTCCGTGATGGTGTTGACACGGCTCTTGCTGACAAGTCGTCGAGTAGAATGACTGGGGCTCAGAATGGGGCTCTGAGGCAGGGACTGTGAAGGTATGATACTGTTGTCGAGCTGGACGGGCTTCGGGTACGGCGAGGAGAAGCTATTACCGCGGCGTCGGCCGGTGGTCTCGGCTGGCTTGAGGTCCTCCTTCGCCTGGGGGCGCTTAACCTTGATCAGAACACGCTCCTTCAACTCTTCCGGGGTGGGCAGTTTGTCGGAGGAAGGATCCAATGGCTCTGTAACCAATCGGGCTCCAAAAGTCTCCTTGATAATGCGAGCCATCTCAGCCTGCTGGGGCGGAGAGCAGTGCACTTCCAATGAGATCCACAGGGGGTAGCGAGACTTGGCAAAAGCGTACTTGTTGATGGTCGTCATGGTCTCCTGGAAGCTGATGGAAGTGGTGAGGGTTCTGCCGTGGTTGACAGTGGGCTGGCCATCGGCGCCATCCCAGCAGTCAACCTCGACACAGCGGCAGCCGCGGGCAAGTGCCGAAATGTAGCCTTCAACACTCGAGAGCCCGGCAACCTGTCGGCCTAGGAGATAGGTGTTGTGAGAGCTGGAAATGAAATACTCGTTCAATGGACGGTCCAGGGTGTACTCCTTGGGTTCCTTGTAGATAGGCAAGTTGTAAGTCGAGGTCAAGAAGGCGGCAAAGGCGGCATCGCCCATTCTCAGCCCGTCTACGAAGGCAACCTCGAGGTCCTTTGTTCGGAATTTACGCGCAAATTTGTTGTACAGAGTCTCCCAAGCAGCAAGGTCCGCGTCAACGTTTTCGCGCTGGACATCACGCAAGAAAGTCAAGAACTCCCTGAGCGTGAGACCAGCCTCTGGCTGAGCCGCAATCTGGTTGTAAATCTGGCGAATGTCGTCACGCCGTTTCATGTAACCCACGAAGGTCTGGAATTCGTAAAAGTTCAGACGACCCGTATTGGTGACATCAGCCGCATGGAATTTGGCGCGAAGCTGACTGGGCGAAGCATGGATGTGGAGATTTCTACAGACCCGCTGAACCCCGTCAAAGTCAATGTCGCCTTCTTCAATGGGGTTGGGATGCTTTTCGCCGCCTGTGCAGTGTTTGTTCATCTCGGTAATCCAGTAGTCGCGAATGGCGCGGTCGTTGAATGCCATCAGCGATGCCATCATGTCTTGTCGATGCTTTGAAATGGCCTCGAGGGTGGTTACCCAGTTGTAAAAGGTGCTATCGTCGTCGGCGACAAGATGCATCATCTTCGTCTTTGACTTGTCGGGGACTGCGTACATGATGGAGAACCAGCGGCTCTCTTCGGTTTCCGGAACGCCGTAGTCAATGCGGTATTGTCGGATGTCGGAGCCCGTCCTGATCTCCTTAATGTCGTCAATGTAGAGACACTTGTGGGGCCGATTCTTGTCCCACGAGATCTTGGCCGCTTCTTGGTCAAAGACCAGGACGAAGCGCTTCTTCCAGTGCTTCTTGGAAACCTTCCTAATCCAGGTGCCCTTGAGAAGCTGGAAGGGAATTACAGGGCCGGCGGTGGTGTTGGAAGGGGAGGCTGAGCCAGCGAGGGAGGCCGTTGTGCTATTCGAGGAGGACTCTCGGAGAGCCCCGTCTAAGCCGCCTATCAATGACCGGATATCGTCCAACTCATCGACGAATTCATCGTCAGAGTCGCTGTACGTAGCGACGTCGGGCGGGGCCGTATTGTTGCTGTCACTCCTGCGCCTGAGCATGCCAGGACCGACACTGCCGTCACGGCTGTTAGGCGCAGCGGAAGACGTCCTGCGCCGGGAGAATCTGGCCGTGGCTCGGTTGGAAAGGCGCCTAATGATATTGTTGCCCTTGCTGACGGCCTCTGACATGGCACTAGGGCTGCCTACGAGAGTCTGGCCAAGCGAGTTGTCACTCGTTTTCCTTGAGAGGACGGGTTCTGGTAATTGAAAAGAGCCAGCTGAGAATTGGTCGTCAACGAGCTCCCGTCCCCTCTGCTCGGGAGAGGCCTGGACTGAGCTATTGCTCGTCATGACGGCCGTCTCTGGAGACATGATGGGCGAACCCTGTTGTGAGCTCGAGGCCACAGAGGATGCGCTTATAGCAGAAGCTGGTATCGTAGATTGTTGTTGTGTTGTCGAGGGGAGATTTGTCTGTATATGGGTGGGGCGTGTGCGCCTGAGCTGTGCAGGCTGAGGGGTCATGGTAGGTTTGAAGATGGGCGAGGTTGGTATTTGTTGTGTAGGAGTAGAAGTAGAGGACATGATGGTCGTAGGGGTAGCGTTCGCTACACGCGGGTATGGAGAGGTCCTCGGGGAGATCCAAGGTGGACGATCTGTCGTTTATATGGAAATTGTAGCTGTTGGAGACGGCATCCTTGGAGAAGTGGTCGTGTGGAACGGCCCGTAGAGGGATAGAGAATGCGGGGAAGGCGTGGCAGAAGTCGATCCTGAGATATAGAGGTGGGCGTTCCACACACACAGGGCCTATCTGGCAGGCAAGAACTTTCAAGAAGGGAGGCAGCAGCCGTGGGGATACTGATAATCGCTGCAGTGCTGCGTTGAAGTGGAGGCGCGCGATGCGATACGGTGCGATGCGGCGTGCCAGAGGACCTGACAAGACCACGCAGGTGGTAAAGCCTGGCGCAGCTGGTCGACAACGGAGGTCGTACTGGGCACGGATACTGCAAGCAACCACAGCCAGGCGTGGCAGCGCGGACGGGCAGCGAAGGATGGGCCACTTGTGGCCGCAGTTGTACGTCCTTCGTCTCGTAGTCCCTGCTCTCTGTGTTCGCGGACTTCGCTGGGCGTGGCCTAACAGCAATGCTGCGAAGGCTCACGGTAAGAAGGCGAGAGAGGAGATGTGGCAGATGGTATGCAAGTCGCTGAATGGGGCCTATTTCCAAGTTGGGGTCGACTGGACGGACAGCATTGGCAGGCCGTAATGCAATGTTCCCGCAGCGGATGCTCGTTCGTTTTTTCTCTCCTTAGCTCCCTTGCCAGCTGGTTGGATTTCCAGTTCCTGTTCAAGGTCCAGGTCGCGCAGCGCTCGTGTCCGGCAGAGAATCGAACGTGAATCGGGTGGGATGTGGTTCGGCGCAACGAGCCTTTGGTTGACTGGAAGGGTACGCGCGGGCGCAATAACGCGAAGCAGCAGTTGCAGATGAGTCAATGGGGATATTTTTCGGTCCGGAGGCGTTTTCTGTTGCACGCAATGAGTTTCTCTCTTGCTCTTCGTGTAATGTAGGCGAGTTGCGAGAGGAGGTTGTGGGCAAAAACAAAAAAAAAACCAATGTGTTGAACCAGCAAGGTGCGAGGCCAGTCGTCGTTGATTGTGGCAGTAGGTGAATGTAATAGAGCGTATGTAATAGAGCGTATGAGACGGACTGACAGACGGATGGGATTGTGTGGTGGTAGTCAAGTCTTATGTGGGTGGGAGCCGTACTTGGGGCCGGGAAATGGGTAGTAGGACGGAGCGGGAAGGAGGCATAGCCAAAAGCTTTATTTTGGAGTAAGGGCAAAGACCAGCTCAAGAATGTCAGGGTCAGGAGAGGAGTAGAGCAGGTGGAAACGAAGGGAAACGAACCTGTCCAGGTAAGGTAGTCAAGGTGTGTGTAGCGCGTAATTTACTGGGTTGAGGTAAGGTACCTTACCTTACTGCGTACCTAAAGAGAAAGGTGAGCTAAGGTAGGCAGAGCAAGGTCTGTTTCCCACAGAGCAAGGTCTGTTTCCCATCCCTACTAGACCGTGGAATCGTACCGTTCTGAGTAGGTACCTTACGAATACTGAAGTACTGCCACCAACTACGGTCGCGGGGGATGAACAAGGGACACACAGCAGGGCAGAGGCTACAGCCCGAGAGAGAGAGAGAGGTGTGGGGGGGGGGGGGGGGGGGAGGACAGCCCAGCAGCAGCAGAAGAAGCAGAAAAAGACAGAGGACGAGGGGGGATGGGGGTCGCAGAGTTGTGTTTGCAGGGAAGGTGTGGAGGTAAAACGGGAGCGAGCCAAGATGAGGTGGGCGCCCAGATGGATGGGTACGGTAGAAAGGAGGGAGGGTGAGGTACGTACACTAGTCTGAGTGCAGTAGCGCCGTCATGTACCTTGAGTTGCAGTGCTCATACAGAAATGTAAGGCAAGGTACGGACGTGTTGCCCTGCGGGCCTGTGGAGGGAGAAGTGGAGGAAAGGAACGCAGTACCGGGTGGGAGGGAGTGCGAGCCTGCGAGGTGGTAGTGGTGTAAGGCCAAAAGCTCAAGGCTCGTGGGTATGTAATAATGAAGAGGACTAGACGAGGAATGCGAAGGAAGTTGCGCGCGCACACACACACAGGCAAAAGGAGAGAGAGAGAGAGAGACAGAGAGGATACGTACCGGCGCCATGGGGACAGACAGACAGACAGACAGATGGACGGACAGACAGAGAAAAATAGAATACATAAATAAAAGCGGACACGAAGAACGAGGGCAAAATGGGGAAATGGGAGGACGACGGTGCGTGCCTAAGTTCGGAGCGGCGCTAATCCGTCATGGGCAGAATGAATGAGTACGTACCGTGCCTTACTTTTTCACATTTATCCTTCACAGGACCTTACCGCAGTACACGTATGAAGTAAGTTAAGGTAGTCGAGGAAAAGCCCCACGCCATATCGCCATCGAGTCACCTTCATCTTGTTCCTTTCTGCCTTGGCTGACCGAGTCTCTACATGTCTCTGTGTCTCTGTGTTTCTGACTGTATCTTTCTCTGTCTCTGCAATTCTGAAAAACTTCATAGGGCGGAGCCACTGGGCTGCATGGGCCGGAGGATAGTAATGGTACCGTAACGCAGCGAAATGGAGACGCTGGGCAGCGTAAGAATGGAACATGGACCTGGTTCTGGCTCCGCTGACGCCCTGGCCCTAGGGCGACCTGGGGGTAAGAAGGACGACGAGAGAAGAGAAGAACTGACGAGGACAGGGAAAAGGTACGAGTTACAGCGGCCTGTCCCTCAGTCGCCGGCCAGGTGCAGGGCAGAAGACGTCGGCGATGCTGGAAGGAAGAGCCAGCGGCAGCCCCTCGAGCCAGCAGAGCCTGCGACAGAGGGAATGGAGAAGCTGGGCAGCAGACACAAGAGAGGAGACAGCTGGGTGTGAGAGAGATGGTGTGGGTTTAGACTGATTAACGAGTGGATTGCAGACAGATAGACAGGAGCAAGCAGGGAAACAGCCGAGGGAGTAGAGGGGCCGTAATGGCGGGATAAAAAGAAAACAAAATAATCGAAGAAAAGAATAGGAAAGAAAAAACCCACATTCAGGAACTCGGTGTCCTCTGTCAGGGGGGTACATCTCCCAGCAGGGGATGTGCGAGTACGTATTTTTATCCTGCCCCCTAGTTCCGGGCTCGCAATAGGCAAATGGGCTCTGGGGAACCCGGGGGGGGGCCTGAAGTAGAAGAAAAAAGAACAATTCCAATCCCAGGAACGGCTCTGAGTAAGGATCATGGGCAGACTGCAGTTCGAGTGCCTTCGAGGTAAGGTACAGTACGAAGAGGGTACAACGCCATGTGCAAAGCTCACGCTTAGACAGGGGTCCCGCTGGCATGGGAAAGGAGGGAGGGCGTGTGTGTGGCTGCTTTCTGAGGTGCTCTCAGTAGCATCGCACAGAATGAGTACCTACCCTACCTTACGAATACGTAGGACGGACGTAGAGTGGTTTGGGTGAGCCCAGAGATTGGAGTCCTGTTGAGACTGGCCCGGGGTTCACTGCTGGAATCGCAGCCGGCAGCACCTCAGCATTCATTCTCCTCATTCAGTCGTCTGGCAATGGTTTCTCTTGGGGCAATGGCTCCGGCGCTGACCTGGCGTTGGCAATGGCTTCCTGCAGCCCTGGGCGTTGATGATCCCTTCCATCATCCTGCGCCGTACGCTTTAGACACTCGACTTGTGGTAAAGTAGGCAGGCACCTTAGGCACAGGTAGTTAGTTACCTAAGGTAACACACTAAGGTACTGCGCACCTCCCGCTGTAGGCATGTACCTTGGAAAAAGGTGAGATACCTACCCAAGGTAATTTCTACCCATTCATCTGCCTCCTTCAGGGGCTGCGCAGGAGCTCGGCGAATAATTGACAACGCGCAAATCTCCATCAGAGGGTGCACGAAGCAATGATTAACCTGATGCTCTCATTGTTGTTGCCTTGTCTACATCTGCCTCGTCCCTCGTCTCGTTTCGTGTCGTCCCTGCGCCGCCTGGCGTTGCCTCGTCGGCTTCCTATTCTGCCCTGTGTTGTGTGACTAAGGTACCTAGCTGAGCAGGCATGTGGGAAGTGAGAATGCTCCCATGCCTTGCCATGCCATTCCTTGCCTTCCACTGCCTTTCTTGCGGCAGATATAATTACGTACTGGTTTGCCTCACACGTTGAGCTCGGCTGTAAACTGAAAGTAAGGTAATTAGTGCCTGAGAGGAAGCAAAGGGGAAAAAAAACATTGGGAAGCTGGAGGGCAAATATGTGGAGGATGAATAAGATGGGTATGACAACGAGACACGCAGGTAGATAGGTACCTGTTGTGCCCGGGCGCCAGCCCATGGAAAACACCCACTTATAAGTCGACCTCAAAGTCTTTGCGCCGATATTGTTGTTCCTTGATGTTTCTTGGAGCAGCTACCTTTTGTCTTGAGGGAGAGAGGTGTCGGGTGTAGCTGAACTACCTTAGGTAAGCTTCGACGTATGAAGTAAAGCTGTGGTACCTTAGTAGAAGAGGCAGGTAATACCCACCTCGCGAGAGGTTGCACCTTCCATTGCATGCAGCAGCATCAAAAGGATTGGAAGCTGAGGAAGGAGCAGCTTGCCCTCAGGCAAGGTACTTCAGTAAGCCAAAGTAAGCTAAGGAACCTTAGAGAGTTGAGGTAGGTACCCAACGCTCTCACTTAGAGTTGTTGGTTCCATTGTACCTACCACTTTACCTTCCTACCTAGTAGACATTGACGGCGAGTGAGGTCAGACTGACATGATCCAATCTTGTCCTCCGCTAAGAATTAGGTGCCGAAGAACCGCACTTGGTGTCCAGTGTGCCGTCAATGTCCACGTCCACGTCCACGTCTGCTTCTGTGTCGGCGTCTGCGACCACGTCCTCGCATGGGATTGGTCCTGTTTCCTCCAGACCATTACGTCGACGCCCAGCGGCGAGCAGAGCAGCACAATCTCAAACCACCAACAAGCGGCCAAAGGCTCCCTCCCCTCGTACCAAGCTCCAACGCGGCACTCCCGTCGCAGAGCAGGCTGGTGGTGCGCTCTGTCTCTCTACGGCACGGCCAGATACTTCCTTTTTCAGCGGCGTCACTCGTCCCATTCTCCCTGTTTGCCTCGCGTGCCGAACCTCCGCGCTGCTGCCGTCCTACACATCCTCGTCTTGGTCAGGGAACATCGACTCTTCGTCCCAGCTTTGCTCCCTTTGTCATGTCCAGCTGACCTCAACCTTTCTCCAGCTGCAACAAAGTCAAAATATGCGGCTTCATCCTTTTAATTCGCCCGACACGGAGGATATGCTCATTTCGACACTGGATCGTGGTTATTTGCTGCTCATCACCGCTCCGCGTACCTGGTTAAACCCGCCCTCTTCCAACGTCGTCCAACGTCGTCCAACGTCGGACCAAGGTCGTTCTATTATCGTTGCCGATGATCAACTCACCGTTGCCAGTAGACAATTTGAACCTGCAAATCCGACAGCCAGTTAAGCTGTGTCTGATGCTTGCCCGCCAACTCAGAATCCCTGTGATTCATCTTGCGCACCTCGCGCTACCCGCACTCGGACTGTGGTTTGGTCAGCCGGTCGTCGCATGCGGCCGTGGGGGCCCGTCCAAGGCCACAGAGAATGCACCAAGCAAGCAATGTGTGCGATACCGCGAAGTGCTGCGTGTCAGCTAGCGGGAAATGGAACGGATCCGAGCTATCGTCGTCACTCGGAGTGGCCACCGTCCAATAATGGGAGCTACCTCCCAGGTACCTTTGACCTTCTTGCTCGCTCGCGGCTCGGAACTGGCTGCGCCAGAGGGAAGTCGGCCAAACATGCAACGAATGCTTTCATCAGTCCTCCACTCTGACGAGAACACCGTTATGATTGTTACTGGCATTCTTAATCCATGATCCCGCCACCAACCGCCGTGCCGAGTGGACATCGTCAGCCCTGTTAGCACCACTCAGCAGGGATTCTGCCCCGAAATCGCCGCAATCAGCAACTCATCGTTACTGCCTCCAACTTACAAGGTACTCACACAAACACGCGCGCACACACACACATACACACACACACACACATGGTTCTCGGGGTCTCGGATAAGAATCAGCCTTCTCACATCGCGGCGAGGTACTTCAGCATTGATTTGCCTCTTTGGTTTCCAAATTCGCAGTTTCCAAATAAACGTCTGAGGGAAAATGCCCATCAAAAAGAATGCCTTGAAATCGTCAGACTGCGAATCTGAGTCGACCAAGGCATCTACTTCTATTATTGCCGTTGCCGCAAGGGATATCGCACGAAAACACCTCCAGATGTTAGAGCGTGGCGCGCACGCACAAATGCACACTCCACGCTCGCGTTGATCGTTTACAATTCTTGCTTCATGTCTACAGCGATCTCCTATCGAAATTCCGTTACATGACTACATTTCCATGTTGATCACTGGAATCTCACAGGGGCGGCGCATGCCGCCGCTGGCTGCGTGGCTGCTCCGGCCCGCAGACATCACGTCCAAACAAGATGACACCCCTGGCTGGGCCTCGGAGCGGCTCTGTTGATCAGGCCTCACCGTCTCTCAGCGAGGCAAGACAGGGTCCTCGTCGACGACAACTCATTGCTATCTTTGTCCTGGATGTCACTGACGAACCTGATTTCGTGCGAACGAATTGCCAATCAAACGGCGCGGCCTTCAGTCGGGCTCACGGATAATCAGGGCCCTTTCTCATTTCTTCCTGGTGCGTTTCCAGCAATAACCTACGTGTGCCACGGTCGGCGATGATCAGCCACACACTGCTGCCACAGGATGCGACACGTATGGATGATTAGAGTTCTACTGGGTCGTCTCAAGGTCCTGAGGTGCCTTTTTTCGTCGCCTGCACCAGTGTCGGCTACAACTGTCGTTGTCAACTGCAACGAAACCTCATCACACCTCACGTACGCGGCCACTACGTGTGCATCGCCTAGACTTTACTCGATATGCCAGAACATGCAACAGCGATACATCAACTGCGTAACTTGGTGTATCTATTCTCTCCGCGGTAGCAAAGGCTAAGCATACTGTGGATCGCACCACGGCATGGTTTGGCTGGTTGTGAACGCTCACCAGCCCCCATTCCTTGTGACTCACGAACGTTCCTATTTGTTTTCCTCATCTCGCGGTAGAGAGTTTCCTAATGCGCCAATATCGGGCCTTGCAACTTTAGCATCAAGCTCCGAGAGTGAGAAATAAGGGTAACTGGTAGATGCGTCGACGCATCCGTCCCGACGGTACCACTGCTGCTCTGAAGCGAGCCCTTCTTCCTCCGCCTTGGCTCCCAACAGATGATCCATCTGCCTGGACTCCGTCGCCCGGTCTTCGAGGGATTTCTGCACGCAAAAGAAGGCCTCGGGAAGCTGAGCACCCCAAGATAACGTTAGCCGGCCCTCCCAAAAAAAAAGATGGCAATAAAGGAAGGCAGCAAATCTAATGCACGCATGCATGCAGTACGCCCCGAGACATTCGTTGCCCTACACTGCCATCCTCATCCTCTTCGTTGGAGGCATCATCCAGCTAGTGACGTGGCAAGCTGCAACAGCTGCAACGGGTTACTTCAGATTGTCGAACTGTTAATAAGGGAAATACAAAGTTACTGGATGACCGGTCAACAACAGTCAGTTGCCTTTTTGCTGCGATCCGAAACAACGTTGATTCCGGAAGCAAAGGTGGAGACAAAAAAGCTCGGCAACTCGATCAACGGCCCTGACGTACAAACTCGGATGCGCGCACGCAAAGAACACTCTTATTTTGCACTGAAAAGTCTGACTCACGCTGATTCAATGTCGATTGTACCCGTCTTCTCTCGTGGGACTTTGCGGGATTGAGCCTGCGCAGACGGCACATGGCCAACTGTGTCGTTAGTTGTCGATGGATTTCACTGCCACATCAGAGTTGCAGTGGCTTCGTCGTTACTGAACCCACCTCAAGTAAAGAAGAAAGGAAAAGGTACATCGATATTGTGATTACCTCCTTGTATTCATGCGGCCCCAGGTACCGAGCAGCCCGGTAGGGAACCGTGGGAACGCAGGTTGTGGGGAAGGTAAGTCGCATCGCACAGAGGTTCCGGGAAATGCAGTGAATGTGGCTTCGGTCACTTGGAGCGTCCTTCCTCGACGTTGGAACGAGTGAGAAGGAGGACGGGGATACGGGAGGGCAGCGCCATTGCTAGGAAGGGTCACGTCAGAGCTCTCGCGGCCGTCATTCTGTCTTTAGCCTTGTCCAACGCTTGCTTTCGTACACTTGGGAAGATGCACTCGTTTGTCGCCCTCCCTGAAACCCCTGTTAATGCGCGACTTTTTGAGTTGTGAAGTCGACTTTCGCCGCACTTTAGCATTAAATAATGTAATGCGTATTGTATGCGCGTAAATAAGAAGAATATCTCTATATTTACTAGAACTAAGGCTATTAAAACGTATCGGTTCTGCTATAGCGTATATAGATTCTATTTTTAAATAAAAAGTAAAAATAGTTAATTTATAATAAAAATACTTAAGAGATAGTTTAGCTATATTAAGCTAGATATTATAGCTATATCTAAAGTACTTTTTAAATACTATTTTTGTTATTAATTAGATATAAAACTTATATATATTATCTAATAGCTTACTTCAAGTTTTCTATTTTAAGATTTTATTTAGAATTATTATAGTAGTTAGTAACTACTAATAAGTTTTTATTTATTATTAAGTATGGAAAAGACCCCTTTTTTCTTCTTAGATATAATGGTTATGAAAGAGGAATGCTAGATAGTTGCTAGGATGGTATAGGCTATAGCAGTTAATTAATATGAGCTGCTCACTAGCCCGGCCGTCTGCGGAGGCGGCGCCGACGCTGCAAACTCTATGGATGCTGAAGAGAGGTATTGATGCTAATGATGGTTGTTATTTTGCGTTTGCGTGCTTGTTGTCGGTCGAAAAGATGATAACCCGACTGCGAGGATAGGATAGGTGCTTTTGTCGAATTGAATCTGATATAAACTGCAATGCCTGATTGGAGCTGAAATATGTCGGACTTTATGCGTTAATTGAGTGAAAAATTCGTGTGTGTGTTTTATGAGTTCTTAGGTATAAAGGTCTCTACTAAAATCTCTGCTAGATATAGGTACCCATAATCTAGCTATTAGTTGGGATGGATTTCAGGTTAAATTAGTATGTGCCCAGTTTGATACGCCCCCTTAGGTTGGTGGCTAAAGGGTCTAAACTGGATAAACTAGCTAAAATGGCTACTTTTATAAATCTTAAATCCCCCCCTTGGGCCTCTTTTATATAGCCTATTTGAGGGTATTTCTATTGCTCTCAATTGCTCCCGATATGCTTATTAAAACCTCCTAGTGAGTAGGAAAGAGTGATGCTGTTTATGGAGCTGTTTTAGCTTATTTAGCCTCTAATTTAGTATGCCTATTATCTGTGAGAAGGTTATTTTTATCTGTGAGGTTAAGTTAGCTGATAAAGGTAGTGAAAGCTGTAGTAGGTAGGGCTTTTATTATTCTATTTGCTATTATTTCTGCTAAGTAGGTATAAATAACTTTAATATAGTTATTTTAAATCTTTTATTATGGCTAATAGTTATAGATATCTATTTGTTATAACTTAGTCTATAGTTAAATGATCTCTTAGGTTACTAGTTATATTATTTAGGTATTATTATATTAGATAACTACTTTGAGGCTATTATGAAGCTAATTAACTGTATATAAAGGGTCTTCTCTAGGAGGGAGGTTAACTTAAAAGGTGGTTATTAGCTAACTTATAAATAGCTCTTCCTTTGTAGCTTGTAATAGAGCTAAAGGCTCTACTTCTATAGTTGAAGTTATTACTATTTATTACTTATTAGCTCTCTAGGCTATTATTCCTCTAAAAAGCTTTATTATAAAGGCTTGAGAACTCTTTTAGTTTATTAAGTTATTAGTGAAGCTAGTATCTAAAGCTATCTCTAACCTATTAGTATTCTTTACTTTATACTTGAGGTAGAGCTTTTTTGATTTTAGTAGGGTATATAACTTAAGTAGCAGCTTAGTAATATTTTAGGCTAGGGTTTTATTTAAATTTTATAAGGCGGCTAATAGTAAAAGTAATATTTAGTCTAGTTATTATACTAGTATATAGTAGTAATCTAACCTTTTATTAGTATAGCTAAATCTCTTGAGGTATTACTTACTCTTTATATAGTAGTAACTCTTCCATAGCTATTGGGGTATTATATTATGAGTTAGTAGTATTAATATTGTAAGCACGGAGACGAAAGTAGAAGGAGAGGTTGAAAAGATTCCAGTATAATATAAATAGAATTCTGGCAAGGAATGGTGTATGAGGGTAGCTTTTCGGGTTTGATGCATAATATTCAGATAGAGGAGAAAATGTAGATATGAATAAGTGTATATTTTGTGCGTGAATGCTCGTATCTAAAAGGCTAAAAAGCTGGGGGAAAAAGTAGGCATATATGTCCAGCCTTTTCCACCGGACTTCGCATTCGCAATATGCTTCGCATTCGCTTTCGGCGCTTAAGATACGCTTAGTTACGCCAGCGCGCGCTAGTGCGTATGCGCTTAAGCAGTCTAAGCGTAAGGTTTTTACGCTTGAGCAGCCTGAGAGTGCATAATGCACCTATGCGCAGTTTTACGCTATGATCTCATGCATCTAAGCGTGGGTTTACGCTAATGCATAGCTGCATGCGCTAATGCAATATATTTTTTGCATAGTTTCAAGCTATTGCATAGCTGCATGCGCTAATGCGATACATCTTTAATTTCAAGCTACTGCATAGCTATATGCGCTGATGCGTAATAAGACCTTAAATATAATACATATTAAAGTACGTTATTTCTAGGTTATATTTAGATTAGTTTTACTCTATCTATATAGGAATAAACTATATACTATTCAATGCGGAATCAAATAGAGAATTCAAATATATAATTTAAATTATAAATATCTCATACAGTTTTAGAGATATAGTACTTCAGAAATATAGAGGTAAAAGATATTACTTTTACTCTATTTCCTATAAATATAATTCTCCTTTTTTAGTAGTTTTATTTATTATTAATATGTACTAATTGTAATAGCTATAGCCTCTTATTTAGTTGATCTTAAAGGACTTTAATTCCTAGGCACTAATATTGGTTTTAGCTAGTCTTGAGATAGTATTAATTTTATAATTATCTAATTAGTGAGGTAGTATAGCTGCGATCTTTAGGGGGGTATATAGTAATATAGTTATTAATATAGAAGAAGAAGAAGACCTTGCTATAGCGCTAATAATAGTTTTTGCTAGGTATCTACTTAAAACTGAGGGTATTTAGATTCTTTTTAAGGTATTATTGCTATAAAAAAGGGGATTTGCGAAGCCTATATAGGGCCTTTAATAGCTTAAAGACTCTTTTAGGCTCTTAATACTCTAGTAGTATCTCTATATATACCTCTTTATTAAGGTTGGTATAAATAAAGGTATTTATAGTATCATATCAGATTAGATCTATATTAAATTAATTAGAGAGAGCGATGAGGGTCCTGGATAATATCTTAGCTAATATAGTAGTATAGGTATTGCGAAGGTTATGAGGCTATTAATCTCCCTTTATTATAAGTTATGCTTTTATTTTTAGTAGCTTATTATACTTTTTGAACTTATAGGTATATACCTAGTGGTATCTAAGGACTTTATAGCTTTTTGCTATCTTTTGTAATATAATTAGCTAAGATTAGGATATTTAGTAGCTTTAGAGATAACCCTCTTTAGCCTGGAGGAACTTAGTTCCTATTAGATGTCTATGAAGCTTAAAATGTAATAAGGGCAACTTTAGTGATAACTTTTAGTAGGTATTTTACTATTTTAGATTTATTTTAAAAGTTATTACTTCTGGGGCTAGGTATAGTAGCTTTATTATAATATCACAAGCAGGCTTTATATAGCTACTTACTAAAGAGTTAACAGTTTAATTAGACTACGCTAAGGAGCTTTAACTATTATTAATTTCGCTTATATAAGATAAATAATAAATACTAGGTTCACTAGGTTTTTTTGTATATAAGATTTATTCGTAGTATAGCCTAGGAAGACCGCCTTATATAAAGTTATTATGGTGACTCTAACCTTTAAATAAAAGTCTCCTAGATTTAAGTTAGTACTTAAAACTAATAGAATACGCCTCCTTATGTTGAGGTTAGCGTGAATACTCTCCTTAAGGGCTTGAAAGAAGGTTACTACTAGGGAATGTGGAGGAGTTAGTAATAGAGCAAACTTTACTTATGAATAGCTATAAACTAGCTCTACTATAGATACTTTGCTATCTTTATCTTTAATAGGGTGAGACTTATTATTTAGGCTTATAGTAGACTAGGTGCTTCTAATTAAGGTGTTTAAGTTGATGAGCGTAGCATAGTGCTATAAGATTTCTTCTAGAGTTATATCTTCAAAGTTATTGTAGCGGGTATTCATCTAATTATTAAAGATAGATTTCTTATTGAAGAGTATATCTTAAGTAGTAATAACCTCTCCTCTTAAAGGGTTCTAAATCCTATAGCTACTTGAGGTAGTATATCTAATTAGGTAGCTGATTTAGGCTCTTATAGCTAGTTGCTAATAATAGTTTTAATAAAGTTAGGCGTCTAAAGTTATTATAAAAGCCTTTCTCCTATTTACTTAAAGATAAGTTAGATCTGGAATTAAAAAACCCTCTTTTAACGTCTTATAGAGTATCTCATAAGGCGTTCTCTAGCTTTGCTGCTTTTGTGGTGTATAGTTATATAGGTAGGTAGCTACCTTTATGATTTCGGGCTATAGTACTATAGGTAGTAAGGCTGAGAGTTATATGAAGTGAACCTTTTGCTTAATAATAGTAGTAATCCTTTTAGTACTTCTATTTTAGGCCTATGTATTTAGAGTAGAGGGCTCTATTTAAATACCCTTACTCTTAATACTTACTATAACTCTTAGGTATTAAAAGATCTTATTATTAATCTTAATTACTTGGATTTTAGTCTTATACTATATATTAATTATTAATATAACCTTATTTACTACTTAGATAAGGGCTTTATTTATTTAGTTAGCTGGATAAAAGTCCTAAGTAAAGCTTGAGGCTCTATTTAATATAATTGCTAATAATATATACCCTCTATATCTCTTATTATAGTTATAGAAGTTAATAGTAATTCTTTTGCTAGCTATTAAAGTCTTTACTAACTCCCTTGGGGTTTAGTAGCCCTATTATTATAGGCTGGGCTGCGCCTGCCTCTAAGCTACTAGGGCTACGCTACTTCAGTTGTAGCAAGCACGCAAAAGGCCTGCAGCCCTACTGCATAACTATATAAAAGCTGCTTAAGCACTGCATGAGCCTATAGACTTAAACCTTCTTTCCTTAGTATAAATAATTTCTAATTAATAGTACCTCTTTATTTAATAAACCTAAGCTACACTCTTTATATATCTATACTTATATTATTCTAGCGCCTTGCTAATTATATTGCTTAATAGAAGGCGAAGGAATAGCGGCTGCTGCGCAGGCACTAGTAATAGCACCCGTAGCGAATTTAAATGAAATCCTAACAAATATTCATAAATAATAATAAGGCTCAAATAGCATATATAGGCTATAGATAGCAACGCTTAAGCGCCAGCTATAGCTGCAGTTAACCAGGGCGGGCAAATAGCTGCAGCTGCGGCATCTAAGCCCGCCACCGCCGCTGCTATAGCCGCTACTGCTATTAACATTACGCCAGAGCTAGCAGTTATAGTAGAGGTTATAGTCTTTTATAGAAAGCCTCTTCCTAACCCCCCAAAGTACTTAGGGCGCCGCGAGGAGTATCTCGCATAGAGCACGCAAATATATAATAAGCTCATACTAAATAGGCGCTTATTTAAGATCTATTAGGAGATATTCTACTATATCTATATATATCTAGGCGATACGCCCCATAAGGTCGTGCAGATCTTCTATAATGCTAGCAGGCTAGGCTGCGCTTATACTCTAGATAACTTTATAAGCTATCTTAACTACTTCTACCTTAACCTAAATATCACCTAGCGCGTAATAGCCTAATTATCTAACGTATATTTCAGGAGGAATAAGACTTTTACCGCCTTTCTCCCGCAATTTAAATACACCTTAGCGCAAGCTGGTAGAGCAAACTAAGTAGACAGCAAATAAATCAACTTCTTATAGAGGTCCCTCTTACATAACCTCACAGACTAGCTTATTACTAAAAATACCCCCGTTATATATGCGGAGTATATTACAGTTATTCAGAACATTACTTAGAAGCTTAAGGCCTTCAACCACATAAAAGCCACTACTAATAGGGCTTAACCCCACGCGCCCACCTCACAAGTTAATAGCAATAGCAACACATATATAACTAGATTAGTATAGGCCGCAAAGGAGGCGAAATAGGGCTCTAAGAATACTAAGGGCCCTAAGAACTACTGCTATTATTATAGATATCATAAGGTTAGCTATATTAGGCGTAACTACTCCCACTAGAAAATAAGTAGCGCTTAAGCGGCTAGAGCTAATAATAGCGAGAGCAACACAAGCAACACCTCAAATGAGTTAGATAATAATATTAAATTAAAAAAAGAGTAACTCTACTATAAAAGCAGGTAGTAGAGTATATAGAAGAAGAGCAATCAGGCTAGGAGGTTTTTGGAGTAAAACATAGTATAACCAGACCTTTAGTAACTCTAATAGTTAGAATTAATAAAGAATACCCTACTTACACTTCAATAAGCTCTAGTTATAATATCTATACCCTCATAGATCATAAGTTTACCTACTGCCTTAAGTTACTATATATTAACTATTAGAGGCAATGCCTATATAGCTTCACTAATAACGCAGAGCGCATTACTACTAAAGGCGTAATAATATATAAGATTAAAACAAGCCGATATATACAGCAGATCTACATATATATAGTTTACAGCCTAGATATAGACCTATTCCTTAGAGGGCCCTAAATAGAATATAACTATATTATTTATTATGTAGCAAAATAGCGTTATTTTTATAATAGGGCGCGCGTAGATATCCCACTATTAATCCAAGAAGAGTCTGCACGTATCCGTGAGATTAGGAAGGCTCGCTTCCTCAATACTACTTTATTCCGGGCGATCTATTACAAAGTAACTACAGGGTAGTTATTAAAGTCACTACTTAAAGCAGCTACTATTATCTAGTTAATAAGTATAGTTAATATTAATAAAGCGTTATAGCTAAAATAACTATTTACTAATATTACTATAAAGCTTCTAACTTATCTCATATAGTTTATAGACCTATTTAAACTATCTAAGGCGCACTCACTACTACCTTTATAACCCAGTATTAACTATAAGATACCCCTAGAACGTAGTACTAGCAGATAAAAAGTAGCGCTACTATAGAGCCTACTGTATAGCATATCTCAAGAGAAGCTTCTAGTTTTATGAAAATACTTACTAATTTATTAGATAAGGATTTTATCTAGGCAAGCAGCTTGCCCACAGGTATACTAGCGCTATTTATGCGGAAGCTGGGCGGCAGTATTTAATTTTACTATAACTACTGCGCGCTAAACGTATTTATAAAGAAGAACTAATATCTACTACCTCTAATTATAGAAACCCTCTAATAAGTTAGCGCCACACAATATTATACTAAACTTAATATTATTATAGCCTTCTATAAGATCTAAGTAAATAATAAGAATATCGCAAAGACTACCTTTAGAACGCAGTATAGGCTATTTAAGTAGCTTATCTACCTATTTAGGCTTACTAGGGCCCCCGCAACCTTTTAATAATATATTAATAAAACGCTCTAGAAGTTCCTTAATAACGTCATAGGTATATATATTAATAATATTCTTATTTACTTAAGCAGCTCACAAGCAAACTATAAAGCAAAACTTATATAAGTACTTTAGATACTAAGGAATGTAGGCCTAAGCCTAGATTTAGTAAAGTCTAGATTCTTAATTAAGACTATTAAATATATTAGGTTTATCCTAAAAACAGGCAAAAGTATTACATATAATTTAGAGAAGGTTCACGCCATATCGAAATAAGCCGCACCTAAAATAGTTAAGGAAGTATAGAGCTTTCTTAGGTTTATAAACTACTACTAAGTATTTATTAATAGCTATACTAATATTATAGCAGCACTAAACTAACTTACCTACAAGAGATTACTATTTAGTTAGGGAGAAGCCCAGCAAGCTATATTTAATACACTTAAAATAAAGTTCTTATTTATACTAGTACTATACTATTTTAACCTAAATACTAAAACAGTAGTAGAGATAAAGTACTCTAATTATGTATTAGGCGGCATATTAGCGTAAAAGAATAAGAAGGAGTAGCTCTAGCTAGTTATTTACTACTTATAGAAACTCACGCCTACCTAATATAACTACCCTATATATAATAAGGAGCTTCTTATAGTTATTATATACTTAGTAGCGTAAGATATATAGCTATGCAGTATCCATAAATTTAAAGTCTTAATATACTATAAGGAGTTAGAGTACTTTACTAACAAATAGAAGCTAATAGAGCAGCAAAGTTAATAAGTAGAGGAGCTCTTAAAGTATAATTTCAAGCTAGAGTATTACCCAGGAGCCTTAGCTACTATACCTAATATACTATCCCAACGCAAGCAAGATACACTAAGCAGCTAAAATAATAATTAAAAGCAAGGCTAAGTAATCTAGGTTATCCCAGACTCCATATTACCCGCGCTAGTCTCTACCCAGCGAGTTAGCAACAAGGAGGCCCTACCCAGGATCACTATTTTTAAAGATACTAAGATCTAGCAACTATAGGATAAGACGCTCCAGAAGGACCCGCAATATATAGCTATATACCACGCTTTTAAGTGAGGCAAACGCAGTTTCCCGCCTACCCTCTAGCTTAAAATATAAATCGCAGAGTGCCAAATTAATATAGCCTACCGCCTAACCTTCCGCAGCTAAATCTAAGCACCTGGGAATAGTAGAGAGGATAACATAAATAACACCCTTCATATACATATTATCCAGCTTAGGTATAATTCTAGCATTACCTAGCACCCCAAGCATAATAACACGCTTAGCATCCTCAGCTGCCAGTACTTCTAGCTGGAATAATTTCACGCTATATAATAGTTTATCTATACCCATAACAGGTATAGCAGAGCAGTAATCGAGCAGCAGGCTAAGCGCAAGCTACTATAGCTACTTCTAATCCCAGAGCATATTTACTATAACCTCATAATAAACTTTATTATAGACCTATTAGTATTATTAGTATCAAAAGCAAGATATCTCTAGATTATTATTAACTAACTATTAAAGGCAATAACCTTAGAGCTAATAATAATAATAGATATAGAGGCTTGCGCGGAGCGATTTATCTAGTACTACTATTAGTTCTACAGCATCCCGCAGACTATTATAAGTAACTGCAGCAGTAACTAAACTAGCTGCTTCTAAAAGAGGTTTTACTAACTTATTAGTATCTAATAGCACTTAAGTACTACCTTCTATCTATAAACTAATAGAGCAATAGAGCAGTTTAATTAGGAGATCTTAGTTATATTATATAACCTTATTAGGTTTAGTTAAAATAATTAGGAGAACTACTTACTATTAGTCCAGCTTACGCTAAATAACTATAATACTGCTATAATAGATATAAGTCCGTTCTTCCTTAAGCATAGCTATAATATTAACTTAATTGCAGTTATAGAGCTTATCCTACCCACAATATATATCTGCGAAATTGCTGCCTAGAAGTTCGTTAAAAAGCTGGAGCAATTAATACAAATAGCGCAGGCTATAATCGCTACTACCTAGCAAGCTATAGAGAGGTTTGCAAATAGCTTCTATAAGCCTATAGAACGCTTCAAAGTTAGGAATAAAGTATAGCTATCTACTACAAGTTATAAGACCCTACGCTCCTATAAAACGTTAGACTAGCTACACTATAAATACAAGATAATAGAGATAATAGCGCCCATAGTCATTAAGCTTAATATACTAGGCCGCATATACCCAAACTTCCACATTAGCCTGCTATAATAAGCTATAGACAACCCACTACTAGAGCAGATATATAGCAATACCTAGCTACTACTAATACTAGAGGAAAATAGGATTAAAACATAGTAGGTTAAGGCTATCTTAGCTGCTTAATAGAAAATAGTTAAGCGTAATAAACGCTGCGAGGTACTTATAAGATAGAATAGCTATTAGTAACCTATATAAGCGCCTCTTAAGGAGCTCTGTAATATAGCTGCTATAGATAAGTTTAAATGTAAGTATAAGTTAGTAGAGGAGAATAATAGCGACTCTATATACCTAGTAAGCCGCGCAGTCACCCCAAGTTAGTATATTATGAGGAATAAGAAAGGGGTATAATTAGTAATAAAGTAAAGCTTAATTATAGCTCTCAGCTAAAGAGCGACTCAAGCGCAGCAGGGCCGCGCAGGGAGCTATTTTATCTATTTATTATATATAATCTAATAGCAGGTTAGCTAGAGTTAGGTAGAGGCCAAGAGCTATTTAAGTCTTATAAAAGCTAGCTGTCATAAGCGCCTTTATAAATTTTAAATAGCATAAAAGAAAGAAGACAAAAGAATATATATATTATTAAAGATAGCAGCGACAAATAAGAACAGGTTAGCTAGAGTAGCTGCTTAAGAGAGTGAGATATAAGCACTAGGCGCGGGAGGCGCAGGCGCGTTAATAGCGCAAAAGCCGGACGGCGCGAGAGCGGGCGCAAGAGCAGCGGGCGCAGGAGCAGCAGGCGCAACAACCTTAGCCTCCTTCTTAGCCTTCTGAGCCTCAAGGAGAAACTACTTCTTGCG
The DNA here is from genome assembly GCA_037178605.1 of Colletotrichum euphorbiae. Taxonomy (NCBI): domain Eukaryota; kingdom Fungi; phylum Ascomycota; class Sordariomycetes; order Glomerellales; family Glomerellaceae; genus Colletotrichum; species Colletotrichum euphorbiae. The sequence goes on along the minus strand of JAXCEF010000513.1, from coordinate 705 downwards.
CAGTAAGCGCAAATAGAGAGCGTAGCTAAGGCGCTACTACTAGAAGAACTAAAACTAATTAGCAGTTAATATAATAGCAGCAAGGAGCATAAACTTACAAGCGCCACATCCTCAGAATTAGCAGTAGAGGAGTTACTAGCAGCCTTCTAAACCTAGTAGTTAGCATGCTCCTTCTTATTAAGCTAGAATAAGTTAGCATCACTAGATAGAATATAGCGCTCCCGCAGAAGGAGGGCGCAAGCTTACAGAGACGCAGCCGCCACAGCTGCAGTTCTCTACATACTTAGTATAGTATATAATATAAATATCTATAAGAGGTTAATAAGAAGGAGCTATATTAAGTATAGGTACGCAATAAGAGAGTTATAGTATATAGCTATAGAGAATAGCAGGCCCATATTAGTATAGTAGATACTATAGAGCAAGCAAACTACCTCCTAAATAGAACCTTTACTCTCCTCTACGCTAGCTCTCTGCTGCTTTAAAGGAGTGTATAGATTATTAATAATATTACTAGATAGTATAGCCTAGGCGCATATAGTAGGAAGGGAGCTACTAGCACACTTAGTACTATAGAAGCTAAGAGTAGTATTATTATTATTAGTATAATTATTAGTATTATTATTATTATTATTATTATTATTATTATTATTATTATTATTATTATTATTATTATTATTATTATTATTATTATTATTATTATTA
>JAXCEF010000512.1:0-35624 GCA_037178605.1 Colletotrichum euphorbiae | reverse complement strand
ATATTAGTTCTAATAAACTTAGGCGCTCTAGTTAAATAGGGAGTTATTATAGTAATAGTAGGATGCTTTATGAGGATATCCGCTAGGATAGTAAAGTTCTAGTTAGTATAACCCCTTATTAATGTGCTAAAAGGGCTTGAGGAGGCTAGGTTAGGCCCTGAGTTGAGATTTGTAGGCCTATCCTTACTATCCTTAGAGACTAGTTTATTTAAAGCTTAAGATTATATCTTGCTGATTAAAGGGCCTAGAAACTGTTCTTCAGGCTGCTTCCCTTTACTAGAAGAGGACTTAGTACCTGGGTTGCTGGAATGAGAGGTAGATATATTGTTTGTAGGTCTGTAAATACTATATTAATTATGTTTAAGTGTTATTAAGTAATTATTTATTAAATCTCTATAAGATATTACTAAATAAATAGATTAATATAACTTCCTAATATTCTTAAAGTTAAAGGGGGTAATAGTAGGTCTTCTAGATAATAAAATAAAAGGTAATAAAAAAGGAAAGGAATATAAATAAATATAGAAAGGCTTTGTGGCTTTAGTTTTACTACCTTAGTAGTAATCCCACTCTAAGTCTTAATATTTAAATTAGGAAAGTCTTCCCTAGTGAGGCTCCTATCTTAAAATCTTATAGCTTACTATATTAAAATACTTTATATATTAGTATACTTGCTCTTAGCACTCTAGGCTATATTAAAATAGGTTTATTAGTATTCTTTTTATAATCTAGTTAATCTCGCTTTACTTATTAGCTTAATAAGACTACTATTTCTCCTATATTAGTTTTATCTATAGCTTTTTAGCTATCTTAGCTATAATAGACTAGTTAAAAAGACTAGTAGTGGATGAGAGTAATTAAGAAAGAGGGAGGGATATAAGAGAGGAAAAAGAAAAACATAGTTAGTTCTAGCTGAAATACTAAAAGAAGGGAGGATTTTAGGGTCTTTATGATTCCTATTAACTTTTTAAAAGAACGCTCAGCTGTAGCAATCCCTTTATAGGCTAATAGGTCTGCGAATCGCCTATTCTCCTCTCTCTAGCTCTTATTCATATATTATATTATTATTTCTTTATTTCTTTATTTCTTTATGGCAGGTAGATATTGCAATTATCTAGAAAAGGAGTAAGTATATGTTAGTATATGTTATAATGGCGGGACGTCCGGACGTAATAAAGGCACCCCACTCTCTTCGAAACTTTTGAGGGTTGTAGCAAAGAGCAAAAAGATCTGCCTCTAGGCACTATTAGGAAGAGCAGGAGCCTAGTGGGAACTACAAAGATAGCAAACAGTATAACACTACCTATAAAAGGATATAAATAATAAAAGTAGGCTCAAAAGATGCGCGTAGCGATTTGCAGATCTGATCAGAAAGAATGGGAAGAATTGGGCTTGAAATAGAAGAAATATTACAGGTAATCGAGTATAGGATTATTAAGGTATAAGCCCCGTGAGACTAAAAAGGCTATTTTGTGATGGTAATGGATGATCCCCCTCGTGGTAAATGTCCCCTCCCCGCATCGCAGTCTTCTGTTTTTAGACCCCATTGATAGTGGGCCTGCTGACTAAACAGCCAAGCCATCCTGTCCCATCCCACTAGCAGGGCCTTTATTATTCTATCTGCTATTATTTCAGTTAGTTAGGTATAAATAACCTCTATATAGTTATCCTCAATCTCTTGTTATAGCTAATAGTTATAGATATCTATATAGCGTAACTTAGTCTATAGTTAAATAATCTCTTGAGTTATTAGTCTAATTGTTTAGGTATTATCGCATTGGATAACTACCTTGAGGCTATTGTGAATCTGATTGTGAGGCTGGCTGTGGGGCTCATTAACTGCGACTACGTAGGAAACCTCTCCTCTAAGAGGGAGGCTTACCCATAAGGTGGTTATTGGCTGGCTTGTAAGTAGTTCTTTCTTTATAGCTTGCAATAGAGCTAAAAGCTCTACTTCTATAGTGGAAGTTGTTACTATCTATTGTTTGTTAGCTCTCTAGACTATTATCCGTCTAAATAGCTGTATTATAAAAGCTTAAGAGCTCTTTTGATCTATTAAGTTATCTATAAAACTAGCATCTAAAGCCACCTCTAACCTATTAGTATCCTTCACCCTATACTTAAGATAGAGCCCTTTTATCTTTAGTAAGTATTATATAGCTTAATTAGCTACTTAGTAATACCTTAGGCTAGGGTTTAGTTAAATCTTATAAGATAACTAACTACAAAAGCGATCTTAGGTCTAGTTATAATACTAGCATATAGTAGCAATCTAACCTTTTATTAATATAGCTAAATCTCTTGAGGCGTTGCTTGCCCTTTATATAGTAGTAGCTCTTTTGTAGCTATTAGGGTATTATATTATAAGCTAGTATTAACATAGTTCTCCTCTTTTAGTAGTTTCATTAATTTGTTAATAAATACCAACTGTGATAGCTATAGCGTCTTATTCAGTTGATCTTAAAGAACTTCAATCCCTAGGAACTAATATAGGTCTTGATTACTCTTGGAATAATATTGTTTCTATAGTTATCTGATTAGTGAGGTGGCATAACTGCGATCTTCGGGGGGATGCGCTATAATATAGTTATTAAATAGAAGAAGAATTAGACCTTGCTATGGCGCTAATGATAGTCTTCACTGGGTATCTATTTAAAATCTAGGGTATTTAGACCCTTTTTGAGGTGTCGCTGCTATAAGAGAGGGGATCTGCGAAGGCTATATAGGGCCTTTAGTAGCTTCAGCACTCTTCTAGGCTCTTAATATTCTAGTAGCATCTCTATATAGACCTCTTTATTAAGGTTAGTATATATAAAGGTATTAATAGCGTTGTATTAGATTAGATCTATATTAAATTAGTTAGTAATAGCCATAAAGGTCCTAAATAATATTCTAACTAATATGGTAGTATAGGTATTACAAAGGTTATGAGGCTATTAATCGCCTCTTACCACAAGACTCGCTTTAACTTTTAGAAGCTTATTATACTTATTTAGCTTATAGGTATATACCTAGTAGCATCTAAGGACCTTATAGCCTTTTATAGTTTTTTGCAATACTATTAAGTAAGATTGGGATATTTAGTAGCTCTAGAGATAACTCTCGTCAGCCTAGATAAACTCAGCACCTATCAGGTAGCTATAAAGCTTAAAATATAATAAGAGTATTATTAGTAATAACTTCTAGTAGGTATTTTACTACTTTAGTTTTATCCCTGAAGTTATTACTTCTAGCGCTAGGGATAGTAGCCTTATTGTGATATCCCAAGCAGGCTTTATATAGCTACTTACTAAAGGATTAACGGGTTGATCAGACCACGCTGAGGACCTTCAACTATCATCAGTTTCACATACATAAGGCATGCGATATATACTAGGTTCGCTTATATAAGGCAAGCAATAAATATTAGATTTGCTTATATAAGGTATATAAGATTTATTAGTAGTATAGCCTAAGAAGACCGCTTTATATAAAGTCCTTGTAGTGACTCTGACTTTTAAATAGAAGTCTAAACTTAGGTTAGTATTATTAGAAACTGCTGAGATATGCCCCCTCACGTTGAGGTTAGCGTAAATACCTTTCTCATGTACTTAAAAGAATATTAATTCAGGAGACTATAGGGGAGTTAGCAGTAGAGTAAATTTTACTTCAGAATAGCTATAAACTAGCTCTACTGCGGATACTTCACTATCTTTATCTTTAATATAATATAAGTCGTTATTTAGGTCTGTAATAGACTTAGAGTTGCTCTAAATAGCCATTCTCAAGTTAAGGAGCATAGTGTAGTAATTTTGGATCTCCTCTGGGGTTATATCTTTGAAGTTATTGTATTAAGTATTTATTTAACTATTAAAAATAGCTTCCTAATCAAAAAGCATGTCTTAAGTAGTAATAAACTCTCCTTTTAGAAGGTTCTAAATCCTATAGCTATTTAAGGTAGTATAACTAATAAGGTAGCTAGTCTAGGCTTTTGCAGCTAGTTGCTAGCAATAGTTTTAATACAGTTGGGCGTCTGAAGTTATTATAAAAGACTTACTACCATACGCTTAAAGATGAGTTAGATTAGGTACTATAAAACCCTCTTTTAACGTCTTGTGAAATATCTTATAAGGCGTCTTCTAGCCTTGCTGTTTTTGTGGCGTATAGTTATATAGGTAGGTAGTAGTTTTTATGATTTCAGGCTATAATACTATAGGTAGTGAGGCTAAGAGTTATAGCGAGCGGGCTTTTTGCTTAATAATAGTAGCGATCCTTTTGGCGCCTCTATTTTAGGCTTGAGTATTAGGTGCGGATAGCTCTATTCTGATCTCTTTGCTCTCAATATATGCTATAACTCTTAGGTATTACAAAATCTCGTTATTAGCCTTAATAACCTAGACCTCAGTCTTATACTATATATTAATAGTTAATATAACTTCATCTACTACTTAGATAAGGGATTTGCTTATTTAGTTAGATAGATAGAAGTCCTAGGCGAAGCCTGAGGCTTTATTTGCTATAATAGCTGCTGATATATACCCTCTATATCCCTTATTATAGTTGTAGAAGTTAATAGCAATCTTTTTGCCTGGTTTTAATAATATTACTAACTCTCTCGGGGCTTGGCGGACCTATCTTATTATCTTCGCTATAGCATAAGAGTCGCACTTGATAATATTGATAGGCTTATTGTTATTATTGATATAGACGCCTCGTGTGGCCTTATATAGTTATTATAAGGGTTCTGGGCTGCAATAGCCTATACGTTAGTGCTATAATAACGTTAAGCCTCAAAGGGGTCTTCAAATAGTTAAAAAATTATACTTTTGGCGAAGAGGGCGTTTATATATCTCGTCTGGAGGGGATTTATAGATGGCTATAAACCCCATAGGTATACTTACCCCCTTTTATGGATAATACTTAAGTAGATGCTATTAGTTAATATTAAATATCTCTACTACATAGGTATAATCTCTTCGTTAAAGGCAGTTCTAATCTAGGTTACTAGGTCTTATATCCTACTATATACTCTTCTTTTATAGTAGTTACATAGATATGAGGCTGGTAGTAAGACTTTTATAATACGCTATATTATTGAGTTAAAGAGTTAGTAGTAGCCCTCTAGGGCCTTAAAGGTGAAGGTCTATAAACCCCCAGCTATTAATAGCAGCTCTTGAGGTCCTAGCGGTAATAAAGTCGTTGTGAGAGGCTCCTCGAAGGTTAATGAATTGTAATAGGTTATTAAATATGTGGATTGTCACTATACAAATGGTGCGCAGTCACTGTCACGTACCGTAACGTACAGTTACTGCCACGTGGCATACTGCCACTATTACGTGGCGTCTGCTATCTATAAATAAGACTAGTAGTATAGGATATAATAATATAAGACTTTTACTCCTTTCATACTAAGACCTATCTTTTGTTATTCTACTATATATTATTCCTATTTACTATTATTTATTAAACGTCTTCTTACTCCCTCAGTATTGCTATAGGTATACTAAGAAGATACTAATATCTAGTAGTATAACTACTAGATTTTCTTTTTTTAGATTCTCAACCTTATTAAGTCCCTCCACCCCACGCTTGTTTTATAGCGGGAGCCTAGAAGAGGCGTATAAGACGTTTATATTAGGATAAGGGCTTAGGGTTAGGCTTAAGCTCTGTGGACTCCATTATAATAAACTAGCAGAAGTCTACTGCTAGGTTATCTTTCCCCTCGCCCTATTTCATAGAGGCGCAATAAACTATCGCCTGCTATATTGCAGTTTTTATAAATCACTATAAATATAACCTAGTAGTTTACAGCCTTAGCTAGGTTTTCTTATATAATATAGTAATATTAGGTAGTCTTTATTAGGATATAAGCTAAATGCTTCACATCCCGCAGGCTTCCTATAACACTAGCTAGCTTAATGAGCTACTTAATATTAATAATTAGAATATTAATACCTACTTATTGAGGGAGACTATTAGTAGCGTAATGAGGGTCCTTCTTTGCTATTGCAAATCTAGTACCTTCTGCAGCTCTTTTAGCAACCTTAGCCCCGAAGAGATCTAAGTTTATAATACTAGACAGCGTAGCTTTATAGCCGCTCTACCACTAAGCACTCCCCCTCTGCTGAAGCAGCCTCCCCAAGAGCCTAGTGCGCTAATAAAGGCAGAGACTTAAGCACCTCTTGGGCCATTATTAAAACCCCTAACTATACGTTAGGTTACCGCCCTATTAATATATCCCGCTAGCTCCTCATATTCCCTACTAGATAGTATTTATATTAGTTCTATTAGGAAAATTACTATTATACTAGCCCCTCTAGATAGTACTCACACTAGCCCCACTAGGAATATTATTATTCTAATAGTCTCCCTAGGCCCAGGAGTAATAAGATAAAGCACTACCCCACTAAGCTACCTACAGTAGGGTCCCCCTAGTTATAGCTTACTAGTACCTAGAGTTCTTTAGTAACCCCACTATAGCCTACTACCTTAATATACTTATAGAGGGAATAATACCTTCTAGAACCTATATAGTCTCTTTTTAGATATTCTTACTCTAGTAGTTATATAAGGTTTTACTACTTAGGCGTAGCTAGCCCTAGCGCCCTTCCCGCCCTAGATATTATAGGACTATAGATTGTTCTAGCCTAATGCTCCTATTTTAAGGTAAAGTAAGGAGCTAGTTTTCTATAACTGCGGAGTTATATACTACTATAAAGTAGATATCTAGCTCTCCTACCTATTAGCTCTAGCTAAGTACCCCTACTACTACATAACTATTACTACCTAGTAGGAGACTCTCCTCTAAGGTTCTGCTCTCTCCTAATAGGTCTATATTCTTATAGATATAGAGTAATAGTACTACTAGTTAAATAGGTTACTTACATTATATAATACTATCTAATAGAAGTTTGCCCCTACTATAGTAGAAGCCTAGACTTAGCTCTAGAAGAATTAATTTACTCTTAACTAGATTAATAGCAAAAATAATATCCACTAATATATATATAAAGTCTTTAAGTATATAAGAGTATAGGGATCTATTACCCCCTATTAGCTACTTATAGTTTTTTATTAATTCTTTAATCTAGAACTCTAATAATTTCTCTATAAGCTTAGGATAATAGATATAATAGAGACGCTTATAGATAAGAAACGCTATATTATCTAGTATGCTCACGCTTCTTTCTTATCTAGCCTAGGAGCTTACTACGCCCTTTACTTAGCTACACTAGATAACTCTACTTATTAGGGTTATTTATACTCCTATTGGGATTCCCTATAATAAAACTATTAGTATTACTAGTCCAGATATCACAGAGGATTTTAGCTGAACCGCTCTAATAATTAAAATACCCCACATTAGGCTTATAAGCTAGCAGGCAACTAAGCCCCCCAGGATAGCTACTATAACGCTTAAAGGCTTTAGGAACATAATTAATAGTTTAATTACTTATAATAGATAGCTTAATACTATTATAGTAATTAAGCCTACTAGATCTTTAAAGATACTAACCTTAAAACTATTATTAACTACTTTATTAATAATAGATATAAGCTTATTAGTATCTATAAATAACCTAACCTTTCTAACTTATATTAGCTATAAGTAGGATAAATAAGTAATTATAGCTCTAACCTAGTAATACTTTCCTCCCTAAAGGAGGAGACTAATTACTAGCCTATATAGAATAATCTTATTTATAACTCTAGTAATATATTAGCTTTAGATACTAAGCACCCCCTTTTTATAAGCCTCACTACTAATACTACTACACCTACTACTAACTATACTACTAATTTTACCTTAGAGGCTAGCTAAGTTATTAATACCTCCCCTAAACTATAGAAGAGTACTTGCCTCTATAAGTAGACCTATCTCTATCTCTATATATCTACCTAGGTTAATAGGCCTATAGAGGAAGTTTATATTAATACTAGCGCTTCTATTACCCTAATTAACTAATAGTAAATAGATTGCTTTATTAGTAAGGCCTATTTATACCTAGTAGACCCCTACTATATAGCAGCTATAAACTTATCTTTTAAGGTTATAGAAGAAGCTACTTTTGATTTCTACCTCCCAGGTATACTTAGTAGCATACCTATCTAGGCTTATATTATTATTACTATAGCAGTTATCAACTCACTTAGTGTAAACCTGCTCTTAGGTATACCCTTTTATAAAGACTACAGGTTACTTATTGACTTTAATAAAGGGATTATAAAGTTCCGCTCTATATATAGTATAGCTACTAATATAACTTATAAGAGCATCCTCTCTATTATTAGGATAATTAACCTTATATAAGCTATTATAATCCCCCCCTTTAATTCTATCTTTGCTATAGTATACTATACTAACCTCCCAGCTTCCCTAACTACTAGTAACTAAGACTAGCTATAGCGTTTCTATTCCTAGATCCCTTCTGTAGCTAATAGCGTTATTACCCTAGATACTTTAAAGCTATTCCTTCTATAAGACCCGTTAACTAAGCTGCTTAATATCCCCAAAGGGATAAGAGTTAGTACTTTAACCCGCTTAGATAGTACTAATACTACAAACCTTATTAACTAGGCTAATATTAACACTCTTTTCCCAGGACGTCCAAGCGCCCCATCTATTATAATAGAGGAAGCCTTCTATACTATAGTATCTAGTAATACCCTTACTATAAATCCCAGCCTTATAGAAATCCCCTCTTATAATATCTCCCAGCCTAATAATATACTAATAATTAGGTTAGCTGCTAGTATTAAGATCTATACTAGTAACCCTGCTTTTATAGCCTGCCTAAAGGCAGTTTTTAACTACTATAATATCTTTTATAATTACAGCATCATCCTAATACCTAATAAAGAAGGCATGTATATCGACTTTACTAATAGTTAGTAAAGCTAGGTTAAGGCCTCCCGCCCCTTCCCACTAGGGATAGAAGACACTAAGCTCACCTATAGTAAGCTTAATAGCCTCCACTCTAAAACTAAGATATCCTTTATTATTAGATCGGTTTCTATTATATACCCCTTATTTATTATGTAGCGCGTAGTGAATAGAGTATAAAAAGGCTACCTAGTAGTTAACCTTCGCCCATTAAACAAAGTTATACTTCCTAATATATACTCTCTCCCAGACCAAGATAATATCCTCAACTATTTATAAGGCAAGGGCTAGGTTATAGTGCTTAATGCTACTAGATTTTTTCACTAGCTTCTAGTATATTCTAAATACTATAACTAGATGGCTATAATTTCCCTATGTAGCATTAAGGTATCTAATATTGTTTTAATAGGGTTTAAGAACTCCCCTATATATACTTAATACTTTATAAATAACTTATTCTATAACTACTAAGATATTATCTAAGCTTATATTAATAATATTATAATCTTTAGTAATATTACTAAAGACTACCTCTAGTATATTAAGATTATACTTAAGCTCCTTAAGAGTAGCTGCCTCTATATCTCTATAGAGAAGTTATTTACTAGCTTTACTTCTATAAGGCTCCTCAGCTATATAGTTGATAATACTGGAGTCTTATATACTAATAACTTTATTAAGGCTTTTTAGCAGCTTGTATTCCCTAATAACCTCTATAACCTCAAGAGATATCTTAGGATAGCAGGATAGCTATACTATAATATACTATAGTTTAATATTATTATAGTACCCCTTACTTACTATAAAACGGTCCTTTGTACCCTCCTCTATAGTGAGAATAAGCTACTATAAGGAGTAGCTAAATAGATATATACTTATCACCTCACCAAGGTTACCTTTAAACCTATAGAAGAGGAGATTAAGTTCTGGACTACCCTAAAAGAGAACCTCTATAGTTAAGTAGCTTAGTATTACTATAATCCTACTAAGGAACTCTTTATTAAGTTAGATATATATAAAGGAGGATTTAGAGTTATAGTCTTCTAGTTAGAGGATAAACTCCCTAATACTGAGATTAACCTCACTACACTTAAGACCTCTAACGTTTAGCTTATCCTATTCCTCTCTAGGGTGACTATACCTGCTAAATAGCGATTTTAGGCCATAAAAGCGGAGGTTACTAGTATAGTATAGGCTATTTAGAAGCTCTATAAGCTAGTTTAGTCTAACTACTAGCCTATTAATATCCTTACTAACTATACTACTACCTATAGTATCCTCACCTATACCTCACTATATATGCTTAACCTTATAAAAGTAAATCTAAAGCTTACTAATATAGCTAATTACCTCTCCCAGTTCTAACTATATATCACCTATATCCTAGGCAAACTTAATATAGTGCTAGACGCTCTCTCCTAGCTCCTATTACTTTAATTTCTAGTTAAGCCTTACTATTTCCTAAGGCTAATAAACTTATTAATATTAATAATAGTATTACTAAAAAGGTGACTAACTGTGGTTCCTCTAACTTTGTTAGGCTTATTGAGGCCTCTATACTAAGAGCTTCTACTAAGACTATTATCTACCTCAATGCGGAGTTCTCCGCTTGGATTATGAAGGCCTATGCTAACGACTAAAGATATAGCGCTATCCTGCGCGGTATTGCTAACAACGACGCTTAGTAACGGCACACTATCACGCCTTATAATACCCTTGAGGAAGAGCGCCGCGCTATAGCTAATAGTTATTACCCTAAACGTTTCTGGGTTTAGCTATAAATATAGCGTAATAGCCTCCTTTTTCATATTAACGCTAATAATACAGAGAGGCTCTACATTCCCTAAGCTATTATTCCTAACGTCTTTTAGCTAGCATATAACAATAAGTACTACTTTAGTATTAATTATATAATTTATAAGTTAGCTAGGACTTAGTTCTATAATAAGGCGAAAGCCTACTACTTATATATCCGCTATTACCCGGGATATTAGGAGAATAGCATTAACTATAGCCTACCTCTAGGCACTTTTTAACTTATCCTTATAGTGCCCTACCCCTACTATACTATAATAATTAACTTTATTATAGACTTACTTCTTATCTCTTCTATAGGCACGTTTTAGGCCTTACTAAGTTATAACACGCTTAACTACCTCTTAATATAGATATATAAGTTCTCTAAGAAAGGGCTTTTAATCCCTAGTAATAAGCGATATACTACTTAGGATTAGGGACTTATATTTATCTAGTTTTAGCTAATATATAACTAGGGCATTCTAGTGCGTATTATTAGTAACTAAGACCCTAAATTCATCTTAAAGATTTAGAAGGCTATTTTTTCTATGCTAAAAGTTAAGTTTCTCCTCTCTACTATATATTATCCTCAAACTAATAGCTAGAGTGAGCAGACTAATTAGATTACTGAGATCGCTCTATAATATTATATATGAGCGGACCTGGATACCCCCTGGGTAGATATTCTTCCCGCCCTTTAGTATAACCTCAATAACACGTTATTAACTATTATTAGCTAGTCCCTAAATGAGGTTGTGCTAGGCTTCTGCCCCCAGGCTATCCTTAATACTATTACTAATAAATCCGCGCTAATGGATGCTATTAAAGTCCTCTAATATATATACTAGGAGGAAGCTACTAGCCTTATTAATACTATTAATGAAATCTACTAGTAGTACTATAACTATTATTAAATAGACGTTAAATTTAATATTAGTAACTAGGTTTAGGTTCGCCTTAATAAGGGTTACTACCTGCCTAGTTACCTAAAGCGCAAATAGTTAGGAACTTAAACTAGCTTATTTTAAATTACTACTAAAGTTAACCCCACAGCCTACTAGCTTAACCTCCTAGCTACTTAGAAGATCTACTTAATCCTTAATATTACTTAACTCTACTAACTAGCTAAGGGATTAGACCTATTTTATTAGATACTAGCCCCGCTATAACTAATTATTATAGATAGTTATAATAAATATGAGGTAGAGCGCCTTATCAACTAATAGATTAACTAGTGAGGGTATAATCCTACTATCTAGTATCTTATTAGGTAGAAGAGCTACTCTACAGCTAAAAATATGTGGGAGCTGCGTAAAAGCCTACTTATTTATACTAGCAATATAGTTAAAGCCTTTAAAAAAGTATTACCGCTCCACACTAATAAAGAGTGGGGCTAACTACGCCGCTCCTATCCCATAATAGGATCCCTTTAAATATTACTACTACTTTCTTTAGGACTATATATAATACCTTTACTTTGCTTTGCCTAAAGATAGCCTTCTTTTATAGAAGCAGCATTATATCGCGCTAAGCCTTAGCGAGCTATTAAGATATCTTATCTAATAAAGCTATTATTCTCTATGATATTAGACTTATAACCCACAAGGCTAATACATATCTCTATATTAACTATTTACTTTACTTTCACGCAGTTTTTTTAACCTAAGCCTAGCGCCTTCCACTTAAATTTTATATATAAAAGCCTAACTTTTTCTTCTATACTATATATATCAAAGTTTTTACTACTTTACTACTTCACTACTTTACTACTTTATTTTTGTTTTCTTTTTACTCTTTATAAGCCCTCATTACTCTTTACTAATTTACTACTATTCTTCTTAATATAAAAATATCTACTAATCGCCTCTCTAATATCCCCACTAGCGCTACTACCCCTTCCCAGGATGCTACTAGCACCTTCCCCATAGCTACTAATCCCACTAGCTCTAATAGATCTAAGCGCTTTAACCCTATCTCCCCCCACCCTAGTAATAGCGATATAGATATAGATAACCCTACTAATAAGGTCGTCAGCCCTAGCGTCACCCCCTTCAAGCGTCCCTCCAAGCCTTTAGCTAAGAATAACAATCTCCTCAACAACCCCACCAAAGAGGAGGATGAGAATAATAAAGAGGATAACAATAATAACAACACGCCTACTATCCCCAGTAACCCCGCCGCTAAGCGCCGCCCTAAGGGACCTATTACCCGCGCTGCTGCTAATAATGCTGCTATTACCCTCTTTATGCGATTCCCTAATAACGCCCTTTAGACTGAGGTCTTCTCCTTCCTTAGGGAGATCTTTAGTAAGAAGCATATAATTACTAATATCTCCTCTAACCTAGCGGTCCGCTATATCTAAGGCACCTGCAAACGCGCTCTAACCGCCATACTAAGCGGTCTTATATATAGCTACTTGCTTCCTTCCCGCACATCTATACTTACAGTATTTATCTCCTATTATCCCAGCACCTTTAATACTAAGATCACTAGTAGTCTTATTACACTTAACTGCACTAACCTAATATTACTTACTATAGTTATTAGCCTCTAGAGTATCTATATAATTAATAACGCCGCCTGTGCTACTACTAGTAAGGCCTATAAGACCGCTAATAATATTACTACTGCCGCTAAGCGCACTAATACCTAGGTTGCTGCTCTTATTACTAGCCTTTATAATAAGCTTATTCTATATATCTCCGCCCTTAAGGCTAGCATTAAGACCCTTAGCGCTATAGGTTAAGATAACTTTACTAACTGCCTCACTAATATTAAGAATAGTATAGTTACTAAGTAGGTCTTAAGTAATAAGATTACTTAAGCTACTATTAAGGTTAGTAAGGAGGTAGAAGCCCTTTTGCTCTAAAGTTGCTTCCCTCCACGCTCTTATTAGTAGGGTCCCTAAGATTAATTTCCTAACCCCTATCCGCGCTGCCCCTAAGACCACTACGCCGAGCAAGAAGCATAAGGCTAATAATATTAGCAACATTTTTAATTAGATCGCCCGCATTATAGCATTACTTTGCGAAGGATGAGATATATTTACTATTAGAATAATAGCTGTTTCTATTTGGGGGTAGATATTACTATATAAATAGTGCGTAGTTACTATTACATACTATAATATATAGTTACTACTATATAGTATACTGCTAATTATATAGTATCTGCTATCTGTAAATAAGACTAGTAGTATAGAGCATAATAATATAAGACTTTTACTCCTTTTATATAAAGACCTATCTTTTATTATTTTACTATATATCGTTCCTGTTCACTGCTATTTATTAAACGTCTTGTTACCCCCTCAGTACTGCCACAGGCGTACTGAGAAGACGCTGATAGATCTCATAGCTTAGATCTAATTATAAACTCTCAACCGCCTTCTATCTATAAACTAATAGATAGACCAAACAGATCAACCAAATCCTCGAGATCTACCTACGCTATTATATTAATTATAAATAAAACAATTAGGTATTACTACTACTAATAGCCCAATTCGCCTATAATAGCGTAATAGGAGAGGGTATAAAAGAATTACTATTCTATCTTAACTACAGACTTAACCCCACTATATATAGAGAACTATAATAGGGCCTAGTAGCACTTAAAGCTATAGTAGATATTAAGAAAATTCAAGAAATTCAATAGGAACTTCCTAAAGACCTCAAATTCATGTGCGAATATATATGTAAATATGCTAATAAGAAAAGAGTTGAGGGACTAACTCTAACGGAGTGAGATAGTATCTACCTGACTTAATAAAACATTAAGACTAAGCAACTAAGTAATAAATTAGACTATAAAAAACTTAAACTATTTTAAATTAATACAAAACTATTAGATATTAGCTATAAACTCTCACTACTAGATACTATAAAATACTATCTAATTTTTTATATTTTACTTCTCAAACTAGTACTATAGGGATCATAAATAAATAACCTCATTATTATGGAATTAAATGAACTAGAATATGAAATCAAATGAATTATTAACTATATTAAAGATAAGAATAAAACCTAATACCTCATTAAGTAGAAGGAGTATAGGCATAAGGATAACATATAGGAACCAGCTACAAATCTCGAACACGCGCAGGATCAACTCCGCATATATTAGGAACAGCAAATAACAAATAAACCATAAATAGCACCCGCACCTAAAAGGACACGCGAAAATAAGACCTAGTTTATTTAACCCTAACCTATAGTTAGACTAATATAATAAGACTAAGTATAAGATACTAACCTATTTATATAACTAGGGATACTAATAAACTAGGACGCCTCACTTAATAAAAAGTTTAGAGTACTAGGATTCTAATCCCCTAAGACTATATCTAAATCCACTATACTAAAACTACCTATAGACTAAGCCTTAGTATAAGAGAAGCTACTAGTTCCTCCTCAGTAACTTCACGACCTTTATGAAATACTATCCTCTTTTGCTTTCTCAAATAATCTAGCTGCGCTATAGACTTATCTAACTCAGCCTGCGCAGTATATAAGGCAGTGGCCTTTTTATATAATACCTCCTCCTCCGCTACTTTAGCATCCTCTAAATAAGCTGCCTCATCTAGTAATTCATCGACTAGAGAATAAGTTAGTAAAATAAAAAATACTAGTATAGTAATAATATATATAAGCGTAAACCGCATTAGCTGCCGCATTATATAAACGCCCCAAGCGAGTATACTCGCCACAAACTTCACCTCTAGGGAGAAGCTTATAACGCTTCCCTAATAAATAATAATAGGAATAAGGTATATTAATAATAATACTAAACTTAGTAATATAAAGCGTATAATTGCAATAACGAAGAGTAGAGGTAGAATGTGAATTTGATTTTTGAATGCGACCTGATATAGTATTAGCACTACAGAAAAACTAGGGAGCATAATTAATAGATCCCCAACCTAGGACTAATAACCTACTTATATTAGGTTTTAAGGATACGACCTTTAGAAGGGAGACCTAATATTACAACTCATTATATAATAATAATAATTAACTAACCTACTTAGGTATTAGATAACTAGGATAGGATATTTATACTGCAGGATCATGGGAATACTAGGGATGCCTATAGTATAGAAGAACTCTGGTATAAGTTACGTGATAATAAGATAAGGAGTAATTAGTGGAGTATAGAAGGGAGCGCTGAGTAATTAGTTAGTCTTCCTAACTAATTGCAATTACTAATATATAGAAGTAATTACCTAGTAGTAGGGCCAGAAGGGACTATTTGGGACTTATATATAGTATGGACTTGGGACTCCTAAGAACGGACTTCTATAGCTCTTTAGCAATTAACTTTATAATTACCCTAATAGGTACTCTCAGCTTTATCTTATATTGCGACCCCCTTATGAGGACTATAACTAATTACTGTACTTCTTAAACCCTAAGATTCATTTAGCAACACAGCATAGTAAGACCATACTGTCAACCTAGTATCATCCCCCAGCTTCTGTTAGCAGAACCCTACTGTCGGATAGCTGACTGTAACACTTAGGTTAGTGCCCAAAGGGTCCAAACTGGACAAACTAGCCAAAATAGCCCAAATGGCCCAAATAGCTAAAATAGCCACTTTTGCAAACCTCAAATCCCCCACTTATAGGCCCTTTTACATATAGCCCATTTGAGGGTATATCCATCGCTTCAAATCGCTCCCATCATGCTTATTAAAACCTCCTAGTAGGTAGGAAAGAGTGACGCCATTTACAGAGCTATTTTAGCCTGTTCAGTCTCCAATTCAGTACGCCTATTATCCGCGAGAAAGTCGCTATTATCCGCAAGGTTAAGTTAGCTAACGAAGTTAGCGAAGGCAGCAGCTAGCAGGGCCTTCATCATCCCATCTGCTATTATTTCAGCTAATCGGGTATAAATAACCTCTATATGGTTATCCTAAATCTCTTATCGTAACCGATAGTTATAGATATTCATATAGCGCAACTTAGTCTGTAGTTAAACGATCTCTTGGGTCACCAGCTATATCATTTGGGTATTATTGCATTAGATAACCACCTTAAGGCTATCATGAGGCTAATCGACTGCATAGGAAGGCTCTCCTCCAGGAGGGAGGCTCACCCATAAGGCGGTTATTAGCCGACTTGAAAATAGTCCTTCCTTCGCAGCCTGCGAGAGGGCCAAAAGCTCTACTTCTATAGTAGAAGTTATGACTGTCTGTTGTTTATTAGCCCTCCAGGCTATCATCCCTCCGAATAGCTTCATTGGGAAGGCTTGAGAGCTCTTTCGATCCATCGAATTATCTGCAAAACCGGCATCTGAAGCCACCTCCAGCCCATCAGTATCATTCACTCCATACTCGAGACAGAGCCCTTTCGTTTTAGTAGGTATTATACGACTCGATCGGCTGGGTTAGGGTTAGGGTATTTTATTATCCTATTTCAACTTTAAACTTTTAGACCTACCTATACTCGTAAACCTAATAATTCCTTATATTTCTTAATTTTTTAAAGGGTTGAGATCCCAGGGATAACATCTCTAAACCTTTAGGGACAAGAGCAAGAGATATTCGCCATTATTATTATTATTAGTTAGATATTTAAACTTAATAGAGAAAGTTCACTTATTAAGTCTATAACTTAGGATATAGGTTACCTATAGATATATAAAGTTATATAATACTAACCTACCTATAATAAATACTAAGCTGCAATAGTAGAAAGTTATATAAAAGTAATAAAAAGAAGAAGACTTATAGAAGAAATCGTAGTGCTTTTATATAATTAAGAGTTTTATTCGCAGACCTACTCTTATATTATATTATATATTTACTGTGGGATTACTTAGAAAAACACCCCTCTCTCTCTATCTAACTTCCTTTCCTTATATTATAATGTAAAGCCCTAAGTGCTGGGCAATTTCCTAAAAATCAAAATCTAAGGGCGGTTTAAGTATAAAAGAATAGCGAGAGTAAGCAAAACCAGCCCCAGGATAATGCCCTTAAGCCTACTTAGAGTAAAGACTATTTCAAAGGGCTGAAAAGTTGAACTTAGCTATAGTAGTAATAGTAGTATTAGCTGGGATTTAAGACTGCGGGATCACCACTACGCCATCGAATTCACCACTCTTTCTCCTTTTCTTATTACAAATAATCCCATACCTATACCTCATATAAATGCTTAGATTCTTAAATAAATAACTCTCTTATATCTTATGGAAGAAATAGTTAGCATAAGGAGTGCTAGGCATAGAAATATACTTAAAGTATAGCTTATAGATATAAATACTAGTTAAAGGATTCCTAGTAGTATAAGCTTACTCCTTATAATAAATATAAGGTATACTATTATAACTACCTTAGGATTAAATAATAAGCTATAGGTAGCTACTACCTATTCAACGACCTTTGCCTACTAGAAACTAGACATAAAGGCAGCAGATATATAGTGAAACTTGATAATAAAAGCTTCTAATACTTTTAGTAACCTTAACATTTGCTTAAAATCCTGCTTATTAAGATAAGCCTTCTAGAAAGCCAATCTCATAATATTAGTGGATTCGTTAGAAAAGACTTATAATATAAAAGCGACCTTAGAGTACTTATTGCCAGGAAGGTCAAGCTGAAGCTAAGTGAGGCTTATAATCGCCTAAAAAGCCAAAAGTATTAGTTAATAAGTAAGAGAGAAAGAAGGAGAGGAATTATTTAAAGCTAATTATTAGTATACTAGATAAAAAAGAGTATATTATCTCGCTTTATCTGAGGTATAGGGATATTAGAGCTAAGAACCTAGAGCGTGGCTTTTACTAAGAGATAACGAGAGCGAGACTAATTAGTATTTCTAATACTAGAGATAAGGAAGTCATAGTTAGACATAATAAAAGAGGTGATTCGCAGACCTAAGTAGGGTATTAACAGGATATTTAGCTGAAGTTAAAGAAGATAAGAGGTAGTGGATTTAAGAGGAGTTAAGATATTTAGGAAAAAGAGGAGGTAATTTATCTAGTTTTATAACTATTTACTACCACAGTAGCAGCTACTAAGTAATACTATTTTCTTTGTTCTTACTGCTTAGAGGCTTTACTAATTTACTATTAGGCTTTTGTATTATATAATTACTCTACTTTTATTAAATAGAGGCAAGAGAGGAGGAGTTAATTATTATTTTTATTTAAACCTCATCAACTTACTTATATTAGGTATTCAGCCTATTTATAGATATAAAACCATATCTTTAACCCCTTTAGCCCTCTCTATTCCTTTCTTTCTATTACATTTACTATACTATAGTATCATATATTATAAGCCCCCCCCCCGCTTACTAGAAACGCTTAACTTTTAACTATACTCTTTTCAACCTATTCCTTTAATTTATTTAATTATACCTTAGTATATTAGGTCTATAAATCAGCTATTCCTACCTTTCCTATAGTTTAGATATAGTATTTCATAATAGGGAAGATTATCGTTTATAATAATAAGAAGCTAAATACTAGTATTTAGTAGCTTTAGGCCTTAAACCTTCCTTTGCTTAATATTAAATAGTTAACCTATCCTACGCCTACTATACCCAATAGAAGCCGATTTTGAACATAAGCAGATATAATCAGAGATATCCTATGCGTTAGACCGGGCGGGGCTATAAGATAAAAAATTCTAATTATTAGGTAGATATATTCTTCTAGCCTTATAATAAGACGCATACTTAGTAAGCACTAGTCCAGCATTTTAAAAGTACTATGCGAGTAGGTACTTTCTTCCTAAATGCAATACGTTGCAGCTAGAGTATTTAATGCTATTGGTGCTTTAGAGGATAAGGCTCTAATATAGCCTAATGATATTACTACAGTTATTTGCTATACTATTAAAAAAATTAAATATAGTTAGCTATTTCAATATTATATAATTAGAGACATAGAGAAAGATTTTAATAATAGAGACCTTTAAGATAGTATAGAAGTAGAACTAAAGTTAGAAATAGTAATTATCCTTTTTATCTACCTAGCTACAAGGAGATTACTAAACGTATTATAATAGGCACCTAGCATATTATTAATTAAGCTGAGGTATACTTAATGCCTCTACCTTTAAAATAGATATACTCCTATAAATTCTATAGTAATCGCTTTAACTCCTACAAAGCATATATTTACGTGAGAGAACATATATAAGACACCTCCTCTCTTAGTTCTATCTATACTATTACGCTTATAGCGCAAAGTCTGCGCGTAGTAATAGTAATTATAGCTTAGTTTAACTATAAACTTCTATAATAAAATATTATAAATGCTTTCTGAAATGCGGATATTAACTTAAAGGGAGAACTTGTTACCTGCTACCTCCCAGATAGCTTCAAATAGCGTGGGAAGCTTATTAAGCTTAATAAGGCTCTATATAGCCTTAAGAATATGCCCCTCCTATAGTATAAGGAGTTTTCTTTGACTCTACATAGGCTTAGGCTCTCTCCTTATAAGGAGGAGCTCTACTTATTTTAAGATAAGGACTATAGAGTCCTTATCCTGTTCTATATTAATAACTTCCTTATTCTCTTTTATTATTATTATAAGAAATAAGCTTAAGAGCTTATTAAAGCTGTTAATAAGTTGTATGAAATTTATAAACTAGGCCCTATTAAATAGTATCTCAGGCTATACGTTATATATGACTAAGTAGCTAAAAGGATTTATCTAGTTTATAATTCGTATATCTACACCATTACTAAGCGCTTTAAACTCTATAGTAGTATTTACTCCACTACTCCGCTACCCTTTGCTAAACTTATTAAAAATAAAGGTCAAGCTGTATTCGCATAGGTTAAGAAGTACTAGTCGCTTATTAGAAGTATTTTATATATTGCGATAATAGTATAGCTAAATATAGCCCTCGCAATAGCCAAAAATTCCCGCCTTTTATAAATCCAAGCGCGCAGCACTTCGCTATAGCAAGACAGTGTACTTATTATCTCTATACTACCTGCTATTTTGCGATATGCTATAGCAGCTCTGAGGGTAATAGG
Source organism: Colletotrichum euphorbiae (assembly GCA_037178605.1). Classification (NCBI taxonomy): domain Eukaryota; kingdom Fungi; phylum Ascomycota; class Sordariomycetes; order Glomerellales; family Glomerellaceae; genus Colletotrichum; species Colletotrichum euphorbiae. The sequence continues at coordinate 14,973 of JAXCEF010000512.1, read as the reverse complement.
AAAGGGACTCTACTACTTATTACTAGTAATACCTCTTTTACTAATATTAATAAGACTTATAGGTCCTCCTAGGGATTTATAATAATGCTCTTTAGAGGTGCAATTTAATAGAAAGTGGCCTGCTAAGCAACTGTAATAACGTTTATATAGAAGTAGAGCTCCTGAGTCTTAAATACATAGCTAAAGACACTATACTACTCTGAAGACTATACTATGATATTACTCTAGAGCTTAGGGATATTTAGAAGGTTTATTATAATAATTAGGAAACTATTTAACTAGTAGTTAGAGAGAGAGAGAATATTAATCTATCTATAGTATATTAATATCTATAATATATAGCTTTACTAAGAGTATATAAACGGCACCTTTAAGGTGCTATGTATACGTATAGACTAGATACTAGTAGATAGACTTATTAAGAACCTCTCCCGGGCAAAACTTAAATACTTCTAAGTACTACTAAACCCTATAAATACTTAATATATTATTACCTAAATAGAAAGGAAGGTTTAAAGAGTAGAGATAAGCTCTATTTAGCCTAAAGGCTAGTTAATATTATCTATAGGGCTATAGTCCTCTCCGCAAAGCAATTCTTATAGGCATGCTAGCCTACTACTCCACCTCCTAAATGCTGAAAGCAAGGGGTATTAATACCTATAGGCGCGTATTTAATAACGGGAGCTCTCCTCTATATAAATAGCTGCAATAAGGTAGTTAATTAAGGGGTTAGCGGTACTAGCAAGTATATTGAAGATAGCTGAAAGGCTTATTAAATAAGCATACACGCTAGCAATAGTACTGCTAGGCGGCATAATAGAGACCTGCTGAAAAGAGCTGCTAAAAAGCGACTCTCTAATAATAGGCTTAGGTCGCGCAACGCTACTAGCAGGTATTGCGGGAGCCTCAGAGTACTATAAAGGGCTAGCTAAAGCTAAGTCTCTAATAGCGCCCTCTAGGTATATAATAATAACTTGCTTGCCTCTCTCCTTCTCTTTTTCTTTATTTCTACTTACTTCCCCTACTCTATCTTCCTCTTCCTCTACCTCCTCCTTCTCTTTCTCTAAGATAGTATAGAGAGCATAGTAATAGAAAGTAAGTTCCTAAATAATTATTAGCTTTATTCTAAATACCTAAATATACTCCTACTTCTATCAGTATATTTATAACTTAATTATTCTTATTAAACGCCTTATAGTATAGCTAGTAGAGCTTAATAATAGTAGTATAAGAGTATGGTAGCTAAAGGCCTAGATCAGGGAAGGATAAATAGCGCGTGCAAAGGTAGGTATATTGAGGTATCAAGAGTACAACTTGGCTTCTTCCTAGATATATGCGAAAGAGAGCCTCCTTTTAATATGCGCGTAGATGACTTGTGCGCTCGGTCTCCGCTTAGCGCCCGCTCGGCGCATGATCCTTATGATATCTGAATATCCTTATAATTGCCCTCTGAAGACTTGGTCCCCAAGGCTTTTGGCCCCGAGGGCTTGGTCTTCTTTTTGAGGTAGCTATGGGCACGTTTAAATGATATTCCATTTGGTCCATTTATCCATCTTATAGGCTTGTTTAAATAATATCCCATTCGCAGTACCTTTGCTGATATTTGCGGCTTAACTTTTGTCTCTTAACGGCTAAATACTTCGTCTTGTGGATAGCTAGGTATATTGTTAGGGTTGCTAATAGCTAGGTCTTTATTGGAAAAGCGATAGCTAAGATACTTTATCTCTTTGATAGCTGATATCGCTAGGGTTACTAATAGCTAGATACTTCATCCTGTGGACAACTAGATATATTATTAGGGTCGCTAACAGCTAGAAATTCTGTCTTTTTAATAGCTAATATATCGCTAGAGGTATTAAGAGCTAGATACTTCGCCCTATAGACAGCTAGATATATTGCTAGAGTTACTAACAGCTAGATACTTCGCCCTATAGATAGCTAGATATATTATTAGCAAAGCGATAACTTAGATACTTCGCCCTATAGGCAGCTAAATACATCGTCTTTTAATAGCTCTGCCGCTTGATAACGGTCTTCAGTCCTACTCTGAGGAGTCGAAAATAGCCTTCATAGCGGAAATACGCGCTAGGCTCTCTCAGCGCCCCTTCGGCGCGGGCTCTCTGCTAGCCCGGCGCTGCTAGGCCTAGCATCTAGTTACTAAGTAACTATACCTATCGCACTTTATATGGAACTAATTATTCTAGTACTCAGCTATAGGAAATAGAGTAAAAGTAATATCTTTTACTCCTATATGTGGGTTGAAGAAGAGAGTGCACTCTATACTATAAACGATTGCCCACAAATAAAAGAAACTTTATCCGCTTATAATAATCATAATGAAAGGTCCTCATATATACTATGTATAACTAGTTTATTAGAGCCTTCTACCTATAAACAAGCTATAAATTCAGAAAATAAACCTGAATGAATTCAGGCTATAGAAGAAGAGATATCTAATTTATATGACGAAGATACTTGGACTATAATTGATAAAAATACCATTAAACCCCGAATCCAAGAATTAGGTGGCAGATGGGTTTATAAAATCAAACATAATACTGCAAATACACCTATTAGATATAAAGGCCGTTGGGTAGTACAAGGTTTTAACTAATATGTAGGTATTAATTACCCAGAGACCTTTAGTACTACTTGCAGACCTGAAACCTATAGACTATTATTAAATATAGCTATACATTTAGGCTGGGTTATTGAATAATATGACGTTACGTTAGCGTTTGTTCACGCAGATATAGATAAAGAAATCTATATTAAAATACCTACTGGATTTATCTATAATAGCAAATCAAGAATCTTGGTTTTTTCTGAGCAGAACAAGCAAACAGGTCTAGTTCGTAAGCTAAAGAAAGCCTTATATAGTTTAAAACAAAGCCCTCAATTATGGTATAAATACTTAAAAGAAGTATTAATAAGTATTGGCTTTAAGGTTTCATCTCATGATGAAGCTCTATTTATTTTAAATACTAGAAGTTATAAAGCTATAATAGCTTATCATATGGACGATATTTTAGCTGCGGCTATAAATAAAGAAACTATAGATTATATCTATAATAATACTTCTAAGTTCATTAAAATTAAAACGTTAGGGGTTCCTACTACTTTTCTTGGAAACGAGATTAATATAAATAGGAAGAATGAAGCCTTTTATAAATATCAAACACAATATACTTATAAAATATTTAATAAGTCTAATAAAACAGAGCTATGTCCTCTTTTAACTCCGTATATAGATACTAAATATTTAGTATCAAATAAGGATCAAGCTTCAAAAGAAGATATAAGAGCCTATTAATAAGAGACTGGGCTCTATTATATCTTTCTTAAAAAACCAGACCTAATATAACCTATACAGTTAATAGGTGTGCAAGATATATAAGTAATCCTTCTAAGAATCATATAATTCCATTAAACCGTATATAGGCTGCCTATCTCTACTACGCTTCGCGCGCAACTATCTCTAAATAAGATAGTTGCCTTCTATAACTCGCCCTTACCCCTCCTTGCAGGCTCGTAACAGCTTTTTATCAACTAGAAATACTATATTCTTAAATGTCTCCTTATGGTACTTTATATATAGTAGCTTTAGCTCGTTTTTAAAGGGGTACTATAAGGTTTAGAGAGTTTATTCCTACTATGCTATAGCGTTTAGGTCCTAGTATATACTTACTATAGAATCGCTACTATTAACTTTTATAGCTTATATATTATCTAGGAGTATAAGAGCCTAAAGATACTTACCCCACTTAATATATCTTATATAGTTGCTTAGAAAATTAGGGAATTAGCTTGCGCGCTTGGAGAGAATAACCTTATCTAGAGAAGGGAGCGCTAGTAGTATAGGAGATATAGTAAGAAAGCTAACTTAGAGGAGGACTAGTAATAATAAGCTACTTAGCCTGGAGAATTATATTATATTAATTATCATTCAAAGAACTTTAGCTCTCAAGGTAAGTAATTAACTAATGAAAGTATTAAAAGATAGGATTTATGCCATTAAAAGAGAAATAGCTGATTATTTTTATTTGATAGGCTGCTTGAATTATATAATAGGGTTATAGCCTTATCTTTATTTCTAGAGAAAGGAATACTAAGATAATATTGAAATAGCTAACTATTAATTAGTTATAATATAAAGCAGCTAGAAAAGATTCTTCTAACTTATAATTATCGTCTAGCTTTGATGTTGCTAGGGTGTGCATATTGTAGGCTACTGATATATGAACTAGTAACTACATAAAAGCAGCAAGAAGGAAACAAACTTCCCTTATAGTATATTAATCTCTGTTGATAAATCTAAATAGAGTGACGCACGGAGCGGCCGTCTGTGGAGGCTATCCGGGATGTGGCTACGCCTGAAATGCTATGGGGCTGGGTAATAAGCCTGGAAGGAAGAACTATGATCTAAAACACCCTGATGCCATCAATTTCCGCAGCCATGTTTCCTACATACTCCTAAAGCTCATTACATCTGAGCAGTATAGGTTGTCATGGGTATATCGGCAACCCCGCGCAACAACTGGGGCTGATGTTTTGGCAATCTGCTCGCCTAGCTCAAGCGGAGGATATAAACAGTGAGAAGCCCGCTGATGACCTCCGACGATACGACCGCACAACCGCCGAGGCCACAAGGCGGCCGCTCGCAGCATGCTCACTGATCGCGCGTTGCGTCAACGAGCGCCCTGTCTATGATTATGTATGTGGGTAGTATGCTGAGAAATCCTAAGAAGTATAGCAGATTGATCTAGGCTTTGAATTTAATAAACGGTTTTGTCCACTATTATTATACCTTCTGTCTGCAGACGTCCTTATTTTGTCCTGGATATGTCTTGAAACTTTTGCTGTTGTCTACGAACGTCCAAAGCTTGTTGTAAGCTTGTCTGGGAACCAGACGCTAGACCTCGTGCCAGGGTGGTTTCGAGGGTATCGCGAGTCATGACGAGCCCCTTTGCTACAGTGGGGTACCAAAAAAAAACGGTAATTTTTTCGCGTTACGCGAAAAAACCCCACGAACGCGTCTTCCCACCTACAACCCAACAACCCACGATGCCCTCCACGCCGCCACGCAACCGATTAAAGTATAAATTCAAGCATTTGATACCTCGTCGTCGATCGAGGATTTTCGTAAGATGGGAGACAGGCCAAAAAGTTAGCGGTATTGCGTTTCTAGAAGGAGTTTTGAAGAGGCATGTCTATAGCGTCGTTCCGCGATATATTGCTTAAGATGCTAGTATCTCGTTGCCTGGCTGTGGCGCGCCACCCAAGCTAAATAATCGCTATAAAAGGCAGATCCTCCGACTTATTGCTCTTAATTCTTTTATCTCAAACCTATCTATTATTTAACTTTGCTGGCCTCATATCTCTAACTTAACTCTAAGAAAACCGGTTAACCCCCACTAAGAACGCGAATTTTCGCGTTTAATATAATACTTCCTCTTATGCCTACTATCTCAAAATGCCTCTAAATTCCACTAAGATTAGATTTAAGGGTTATAATAAGTATTAAATACTATATTAGTAATCTAGAATCTTTAGGAGATATATTACTAGCTAATTAGTATATAGTATTGCTTTCTGCGAGAACTATAGTTTATAGTATATCTTTAGAGTAATTTCGTAATATACTAAGTAAGAATAAAGTATATATTAACCTAGCTATAGCTATTAACCCCTACTCTCTAAATATAATTAGAGGTATATACTGATAATTGTTAATATTAATCCTTTTATTTTAAGTTTAAGTTTATATATACTAACCTATTTATATATATTAAACTTAAGATTATGTAGAGCACTTAAAAATAGGGAATGAAGTATAATAGTATTTGAATATACCTATATCTTATTAGGGAGGCGGTAGAGATTTAATACTGCTTTGCTATTAAATATAAGAATAAGCTAAACGAATTTTAGTAGATAAGAGTATTATTAATAAAGATATAGTATTATTATAAGTAGTATTTCTACCTAACTAATTAGTTTTACTATAAACCTCTATATATAATTATAAACTATATACCTAACTAGTAATTATTAGACTAAGTATAATTATTATTACAATACAATATATAAAGAAGCGTTACTATAGCTAATACTTCTTAAAGATATTTTAGGGTATAATTAAATATAGTATTAAGAGCAACCCTTACCTTTTAATAGTTACTCTAATACTAAAAGATATAGAGTTATAGTAAATGCTTATATTAAGATACTATTAGAGGTACTACCTACTACTTATGATCTTTATATAGGATAGAATATATATCTGTTTAGCTAAAATTATAACATTATTCTTAAGAAATAGAGGCAACCTAACGCTTAATTAGTTACTATATTTCCCTAATCCCAACATAATGAAGAATATATAGAAATTACTAAAGAAATAGATTATAAAGAATTACTCCTATTTAGCTTTAGCGCCTAGAAATAAGGAGACTCTGGGTTACCTTACTAATACTATATTTAATATATAGGAGAAAATATTATAAAACCTTATAGACAACTTAATTAATAGCATACTACGCAGAATTGAGGTAGTACTAGCTGCAAATAGCTAGTATATAAAGTACTAAGTAAGTTATTAAATAGCTTAGTTTTTAATAAATAGACTGTAACGATTTAGGCCTTTTTGCTATTAAATGTTATAATCATATTATTTAGCGTATATAGGAGGGGTTTATAGTTAACAAGGGGCGTGATTAGCTCGAGCTATAGTACGGTCCACAGTCCAGATAAGTACATCCCACGGGCCTTTTTCAGTGCCCACTCTTAGTGAAAATAGCTAAAGTACATATTTGACCTATATAACTATAGCGTAGTGTAGCAGCACTTCACCACCTACCCAGCTTATTAGCCCTATCGCTTATTAGTGATTTTAAAACCTTATGAAAATAATTATAAATTATAGGGATCTTAGCCCCTCAACTATATAAAGTTATTCGCAACTAAATACTAATAATACCCTCAAAATAGCACCAACAACGCGTAATTAGCGACAGGAGGCGGGTCTCAAGGTCCAAGAGGGCATTATAGTAGCTATACTCGTTGTGGAGAATCGCTCTAATTCCGCCCAGCCTCCATCGCCCACACTAAGTTGAAAACGGCAAGCTTCACAGTCTCCCTCACGCAATAACGATCCCCTGCTCTCTCGTGAGGCCTCTTCGCAGTTAGTACCGCCGCTACTTATAATAAATAACAATATCCCTCAAATAGCTGTGAAAAAGGGCTCAAATAACATAGATAGTCAGCAGTACTGCCCAGTATATAGAAGAACTTGCTTTATATATCGGGAGAAGCGTCTAAATATAAAAAAGGCCTCAGCTCATCAGCTACTATAAGCGGAGTTAGCAAAAAAGATCAATAATAAGGCCTAATTTCAGACTATAGTTACTCCGCTATGGTTACTAAATAAATATAATACCAAGAGGAAGTAATTCAATATATAGTTATTAATTATATTTAAATCTAATAATAATTTCTACGCAAATAGAAGACTCTCTTATAATAACATAAGAGTTACTTATCTTATGTCGTGGTACATAGGTCGCAATTGCAATGCTGCAATTGTGGATCCACTTTTATGCCTCATCCTATTCGCCACATCTTACTAATAACCTAAAAGCAGTATAGGTATTTAAGAAGAGTCTAAGTAACTATTATAAATAGCGAAAGAGCGAAGGCTAGCGCGCTTTAATTACGCTGTATTAATGGATTCTGAGTTGAAGAAGGAAAAATCTATCTTATGGGCTAGCGTGGGCCTTGGAAGGTGAAGAGCCCTTTGTGGGTTACATAACTTAGGGATCACGTAACCTCAAAGTCATCCTAGCCAAATCCAATACCACAAGTTAGAACCTCCCATAAGTTATATAACTTAAAGGTTAATTAACCTGAAATTCAGGCTAGTTATAGCTACGCTATAACATTACCCCCCCCTTTACTAATATTGCTATCTATCGCAATAATTCATTACGCAAAGTCTAACCTTATAGCGGCATATTATTTTCCTCTAATAGGTTTGGATCTTTATTCCGCGCCGCAGCTAGTAACTACTCCAAAAGTCGTTTTGGCGGTCCCTTCGCAAATAGGTGCTATTTGTGGAAGTCTTGTAGCGCTACGGGCGCATGCTTGAAACCTTTAGCATCATATCATATAGGATCCCTATTATATCCCTTCTAGTTAATGCAGTACTATAGTCTCTCTTAGTGAAGCTAACTTATTACTACCTATAAAACCTCATATTCAGGCCTATTATTAAACTTAATAAGTAGTAGAGGCGCTTTATATTATTCCAGCAGTAGGTTAGTAATAGCTTTTTAAAGCTTACTGGAATAAAAGACTAGATAGTATTAATATACCTCTGGTAGATCTAGAACCTATATTCCTCTAGGCCCTTCTGCCTTAATAGGCCATAGACCATCCCATAGTATTAAGAGTTTTAATATATTCTCGCTGCGCTATCTCTCTATTAAGATATAAACTCTATTACTTATAGCTAGGTTATTAGATTAGTAACAATAGTTAGCAGCTTAAGTATAGCGTTACTAAGCAGCAGCTATATTTCCCCTCACTACCTTCTGAATAGCTTATAGACTTTTAGCTAGTCTCTAAGTATCTATATAGTTTAGCTTCTCCTTAGTTATGCAGAATATTCAAGTACGCTAGTCCTAGTTAAAGCTTATCTATAGCAGGTACCCTCACTTAATCTCAAAGGGAGTAAGGCCCATAGTTTTATTAAGCAAAGCAACCTAAGTAAAGTCTATAGCTAGGAGTATCTCACTCCAGTTATCTTAAGACTAGTTTAGCTACAAATAGAAATATTATATAAAATACTAGTTAAGAATCTTAGTTTACCTATCTATTTTAGCATAACCTATAGTTAATAGTTATATTTATACGCCGCAGAGCTTATAGAGCTTATTTCAAAATTCCAATGTAAAATAGGGCCCTCTAATTAAGGTAATTATTACTAAGAAACCCATATAGCAGAAAATATAGATATAATATGATTAGCCTAGGTTGCAGGCTATAGTAGTTTTATAGTATAGTAGAGAAAATACTGTCTTTTAGAGGCAGCATACTACTATAAAAATATTATTATAACTATAGCAGTTAGGAGAGTAAGACATAAAGTCCATTATAATATACTCCTATAGGTAGTTAGGAATTAGTAGGGGTCTTAGTTCGCCTAGGGGCTTATCCCTAGGCTTCTGAGCGTAGTAATAGGTATAATATTTATATATATTTCATTCTATATTAGCTATAAGCTTTAGCTAGTAGTATCGCTCCTTTAGGAGCTTCAGAGTCTTATTGCAGCTAGAGTACGCTATAAGCTTCTATATAAGCTTCTTAAATTAGCTTTATTTGCAGATTATCCTCTTCTAGTACTACTAATTTCCTATCTATTACTCATAAGCTATCCTATATTTTCTAGTGTTCTTTTCCTATATTTACTAGGTCCTACAGCAAGGTGAGGGATACTATATTAGGGTCTCAATTCAGCTATAAAACGCATTTAATTAGGAGGTAGCCACTAAGGGCGTTATCCAGCTCAAGGGCATTCATAGCTATCAATATCGCAGTTTCAGCGCTTTTTAGTAGCTATCAGAATTCTATAACTATTTCCTTAGAGACGTAAATAGGTGGGAGTAGCACTTAGGTATAGTCTAACGCTCTAATAGCCTACTAGGAGCAGAGGTCCTTATTTTTTCATAATAGAGTATTAGCTAGTATATTCTCTTATCCCAGGTAGTACTAAATATAAAAGTTAAACCCAGCTAAAATACCTAACTAATAAGCTTAATAGATATTAAGGAGCCTCTTAGTTATAAAGTATAATAGTAGCTAGTAGTCTATAATAACCTCAAACTTCTGTATAGCCACAGCAAGCTCAGCGCGCCATTCTTCTAGGTCGAGTATAATAGCTACTATCTCCTACTTATAAATAAAGTAGTTTATCTCCACAAGTAATATTATCTTCAGAAAATACGCTACAAGGTGCTATAATTAATTATCAGTTTTTTGCTAAAGTAGGGACGCTATATAAACAGACTTAGAGGCATCTATCTCAACCCGCATTAATAGTTTAGAGCACTAGTATTAGAGAATTAGAGCGGAGGTTAGGGCCCCTTTTAGCGCTATAAATACTGCTTTATAGTTACTATTAAAAGAGAGCACTCTTTATAGTAAGTTTCATAAGTAAGCGCTACCTTACTATAGTTAGTAATAAAACGTTAATAGAAGTTATAGAACCTAAGGAAGAACTAGACCCCTTAAATAGTAGTTAGAGGCTACTAGTCCTTAAAAATAGAAACCTTCTTAAGATCTAGGCTATTATTACTTATTAAGATAATAAACCTAAGATATTATATTATAATAACGCTAAACTCGCACTTCTTAATATCTGCCTAGAGCCCAGCCTTATGCAGGCAGTCTAGAACCTTTCTAATATAGTCCTCATACTAAAGAGGGTCCTCTAAATACACTAAGATATTATCTATATATACTATATAGAAGTTATCTAAATAGTCTATAAGTATATAATTTATATAGCGCTAGTATATTATAGACCTATTATATAGCCCAAAAGGTAGATCCTTATATTTATAAGAGCTATAGCGGGTTCTAAATATCATTAGGTCTTTAGAGTCCAAGTAGATATAAACTCAGTAGAACGCTTAATAGGTATCAATCTTCATAAACAGCTTAGCCCTACTAATTCAACTTAGGGTCTCATTAATAAGTAGCAGGGAATACTAATCCTTCCTCATAAACTCATTAAGCTTTCAAACGTTAATACAGAAGCAGACGCTACCATCAGCCTTACGCACAAATAGCATAGAGAATACAAAGGGGGCGTTTCCAGGTGCAATAATATTACAGTCAGCTATCCGACGGTAGGGTTCTGCTAACAGAAGCTGAGGGATGACGCTAGGTTGACAGTGTGGTCTTGCTATGCTGTGTTGCTAAATAAATCTTGGGGTTCTAGGAGTATAGTAATTAGTTATAGTCCTCACAAGGGGGTCGCAGTATAAGATAAAGCTGAGAGTACCTATTAGGGTAATTATGAAGTTAATTGCTAAAGAGCTATAGAAGTCTGTCCTTAGGAGTCCTAAGTCCATACTATATATAAGTCCCAAATAGTCCTTTTCACCCTTATTACTGATCACTAATTGGGTACTAGTAATCGCTTAGTGACTGCAGGTGAGCGCTTAGTAGTTGCGGGTGAGCGCTTAGTAGTTCTTACTATATGCTTAGTCTTATCTTATTGTTATATAACTTATACTATAGTTCTTCTATATTATAAGCATCCTAACGTTCCTATAATCCTATAGTATAAATATCCTGCTCTAGCTATCTAATGCCTAGGTGGTTTAGTTAGTTATTATCCTTATATAATAGGTTATAATATTAGGTCTCTCTTCTAAAGGTCTTATCCTTAAGACCTAATATAAGTAGGTTATTAGTCCCAGGTTGGGGACCTATTAATTATATATCCTGATTTACCTATAATACTAATACTATATCAGGTCGCGTTCCCAAAAATCCTGCAATCTCCACGCTTCGCTATTATCATTATTCTTTAAATATCATAGAGAACGGTTTTAAAGTTATACCTTACTATTATTATTATTCTAAGGGCCTATATTATAAGATATTGCCTGGGTCCTTAGTTTGTGGCGAGTGCGTTACTATTAGTAGCACTTGTTATTTGTGCAATACTTCTAATAATGCGATCTATTAATATTTATAGTATCTTTTAATTATTATTCCATTATTAATTTATTTTTATAGTAGAACGCCTAATAGTTAAGTCTCAGTATCTAGATAATAAAGAGGAGGAGATAGAGGAATTATTTCAAAGGAGAATAGAAGCGCTACAGAAGGCGCAGGCTGAAGTGAATGAGATGCTTATGAAGCTAGATTGCGTTTGTAAGGCTAAGAGGATAGTTTTCAAGAAGGGTTATAAAGAGACTTCTATAGTGGCTATAGAGGATGAAGGGTTGGGGGGTTCTTCTGCTAAGCTTCCTTTAGTCTATAAAGTATAATTAATAGGGGGTTTTGGTATAGTAGATTTAGATATAGTCTTAGGGGATTAAAATCCTAGTACCCCAAACTTTTTATTAGGTGAGGCGTCCTAGTTTGCTAGTATCCCTAATTATATAAATAGGTTGGAGTCTTATAGTTAGTCTTATTATAGTAGTCTAATTATTAGTTAGGGTTAGATAAATTAGGTCTTGTCTTTGTGTGTCCTTTTAGGTGCGGGTGCTATTTGTAGTTCGTTTGTTATTTGCTATTCCCAATATATGCGGAGTTAATCCTGCGCGTGTTCGAGATTTGTGGCTAGTTCCCATATATTATCCTCATGTCCATACCCCTTCCACTTAATGAGGTATTAGGTTTTATTTTTATCTTTAATATAGTTAATAATTTATTTGATTTTATATTCTAGTTTATTTAATTCTATAATAATGAGGTTATTTATTTATAATCCCTATAGTACTAGTTTGAGAAGTAAAATGTGAAAGATTAGATAGCACTTTATGGTATCTAGTAGTAAGAGTTTATAGCTAATATCTAATAGTTTTTTATTAATTTGAAATAGTCTAAGTTTTTTGTAGTCTAATTTGTTGCTTAGTTGTTTGGTTTTGATGTTTTATTAAGTGAGGTAGATGCTATCTCCCTCCTTCAGAGTTGGTCCCTCAACTCTTTTCTTGTCGGCGTATTTGCGCATATATTCGCATATAAATTCGAGGTCTTTAGGAAGTTCCTGTTGAATTTCTCGAATTTTCTTAATATCTGCTATAGCTCTAAGTGCTGCTAGGCCCTATCGTGGTTCTCTATATGTAGTGGGGTTGAATCTATAGTTGAGGTAGAATAGTAATTCTTTTATACTTTCTCCTACTACGCTATTATAGGCAAATTAGGCTATTAGTAGTAGCAATACCTAATTATCTTATTCATAATTGATATAATAGCGTAGGTAGATTTTAAGGATTTGGTTGATTTATTTGGTTTATCTATTGGTTTGCAGATGGAAAGCAGTTGAGAGTTTATGATTAGATCTAAGCTATAAGATCAGGGATCTCCAGAACTTTGAAGTAAATAGTTTATCCCTATCTAACACGATTTCTATTAGTATGCTGTATTAGCTAATAATAGTTTTCAGAAATATATAACTAAGGTCTTCTGCAGTACTTGATTCTATATATGGGATAAAGTAGGCATATTTTATAAGTCGGTCTATAATAACCAAAATACTATTATACTTAGTATTAGTTATTAGTTCTTTTAACTTTAGTAATTTAACAATAAAGTCTAGAGATATAGATTGCTATACTGCTTCTGGTACTAGTAGTGGTTAAATTTTCCTATAGGGTTGATATTAGCTGGGTTTGCTCTTAGCGCAAATTTCACAGTTTTTGATAGTATTTGCTACTTCCTGTCGTATAGTAGTTTTATTATAGTATTACTAGATGCGTTTCTATGTCTTAGTAACGCCTTAGTGTCCATATGCTGGGGCTAAGTGTATTTCCCTAATAGTTTCAGGGGTCATTTGTCTAGTTAAGCTAGTATTAACCTTCCTAGCCATTATCAAGAGTCTCATTGCTAGCATAAGGTTTCTATTCTTATCTTATTTCAAGATAACTTAAGTTTCCTCTAGTACTAGGACATTATTGTTACGGTCAGCTATCCGACAGTAGGGTTCTGCTAACAGAAGCTGAGGGATGACGCTAGGTTGATAGTGTGGTCTTGCTATGCTGTGTTGCTGAGTGAATCTTGGGGTTCCCAGAGTATGGTGATTAGTTATAGTCCTCATAAGGGGGTTGCAGTATAAGATAAAGCTAAGAGTACTATTGGGGTAATTATGAAGTTAATTGCTGAAGAGCTATGGAAGTCTGTTCTTAGGAGTCCTAAGTCTATACTTATATATAAGTCCCAAATAATCCCTTTTACCCTTATTACTAATTACTAATTGGGTACTAGTAATTACTTAGTAATTGCGGGTAAGCGCTTAGTAATTGCAGGTAAGCGCTTAGTGGTTCTTACTGCACGCTTAGTCTTATCTTATTATTATATAACTTATACTATAGTTCTTCTATACTATGAGTATCCTGATGTTCCCGTGATCCTATAGTATAAATATCCTGCTCTAGCCGTCTGATGCCTAGGTAGTTTAGTTAGTTATTATCCTTATATAATGGGTTATAATATTAGGTCTTCCTTCTAAAGGTCTTATTCTTAAGACCTAATATAAGTAGGTTATTAGTCCTAGGTTGGGGACCTATTAATTATGCGTCCTAATTTACTTATAATACTAATACTATATTAAGTTGCGTTCCCAAAAATCCTACAATCTCCACGCTTTGCTATTATTATTATTCTTTGAATATTATGGAGAATGGTTTTAAAGTCATGCCTTGCTATTGTTATTGTTCTAAGGGCTTGCGTTATAAGATATTGCCTGGGTCCTTAGTTTGTGGCGAGTGCGTTACTATTGGCGGCACTTGTCGTTTGTGTAATACTTCTGATAATGCGATCTATTAATATTTGTGGTATCTTTTAATTATTATTCTATTACTAATTCGTTTTTATAGTAGAACGCCTAATAGTTGAGTCTTAGCGTCTGGATAATAAAGAGGAGGAGATGGAGGAATTATTTTGAAGGAGAATGGAAGCGCTGTAGAAGGCGCAGGCTGAAGTGAATGAGATGCTTGCGAAGCTGGATCGCGTTTATAAGGCTAAGAGGATAGTTTTTAAGAAGGGTTATAAAGAGACTTCTGTGGTGGCTGCAGAGGATGAAGGGTTGGGGGGTTCTTCTACTAAGCTTCCTTTAGTCTATAAAGCGTAATTAATAGGGGGTTTTGGTGTGGTGGATTTAGATATAGTCTTAGGGGATTAGAATCCTAGCACCCCGAACTTTTTATTAGGTGAGGCGTCCTAGTTTGCTAGTATCCC
>JAXCEF010000511.1:0-35678 GCA_037178605.1 Colletotrichum euphorbiae | reverse complement strand
CCCCTAACTGTCACCGCCCCTGTTCAAGCGGCCAGACCTGCAACTCCAGGCCAATTTCTCCAACTCAACCAACCCTGCCGTGGAATCCAGACAGACCTGAGAGAGCCCCTCTCATTTCATTCTTCCAACCATTCCACTATCCATCCACTTATCCTTCTCTCAGCCCAACTCTAAACCGCTATCGGTGCCATCAGCCACCGCACATCTCTATTCTCTCGCCCGCCCTGCCTGGCACGGCGCGCCCCGTACACCACGCTGTGTCTGGCTACCTTACCCTGCCGCACTACACCATCCCGTCTTCATCAGTGTCACCGATACACACCTCGCATTCAGTCGCCGCCGGCCGGCCCCTGCTAACCGTCATTTGAGCAAGATTTCAACGGATCCAAAGTACAGCACAGTCTAGCTTCCTAACACGATATCGCAATCTCCATCATGGCTGCCGCCAGCGCTAACACCAACTCCAACGCTCTGTTATCTTTCTTCTCCCAGATGGATGATCAGGGCGGTGTCGTTGTCAGAGGTGCGTCGTCTAAGCCCTATTCATGTCCAAGCTGAGCCTCTCACCTCATCGTGCTCTTCCTCCTTCACCGAACCGGGCTGGCCCGGCTCATCTCAAATAGGAGATCCATGCCAAGACGCATGGCCTGCTAACCCGCTGTCACTATCTAGATGTTCCCAAGCTCGATCTAGATCTGTACATCCAGAATTACACAGGTACGCCAACAAACCCCAACTCGTCTCAACCTTGTTTTTCGTAAATATTGCGCCTCGCTGCCGGCCCTTGCAGGCTCAGCCTCCTTAGACGTCTCCGCGCTCCCTCCCCCGCCTGCCAAGGCTCCGCCGTCTCCAGAGGATCGCTACTCACCTGTTGCAGGTCGTACCCGCTTTGAACGACTCTTCGTCATCGGCCGGACTTGCGTGCCACTCTGTCTTGATGCCCTGAAAGCTGCAGTCGCCGAAGCTAAGCAGGGCCAAGATGTTCAGAGATATCGTGATGCCTTTGAGTGCATTCACATCGCCGCTCCCTCTGAGCCAGAGGCCAACTTCGATCAGGAATGGGTCGACAATACCGAGAGGGCCAACAGAGCCAAAACTCAGAACCTCGAAAGCGAGTTGAAGGGTTATAAGATGAATCTCATCAAGGAGAGCATTCGGGTTTGGATATATCTTTCATACAGCTTTCATGACGTCGAGGACTAACAAATCACGGCAGATGGGCAATGAGGACTTGGGCCGTCATTATGAGAATATTGGCGACCTGAACTCGGCTGGTGAGGCATACAGCCGTATGCGACCGGACGTGAGCACGTCGAAGCATATCATCGACGTAGGCAAACACCTCGTCACTGTTTCGCTACAGCGCCGCGAGTGGCCCATGGTCATTGCCAACCTGAGCAAGATCACGGGCGTCCAGAACGGCGATGAGGAAAAAGGGCTCCAACCCTACGTCAAAATTGTCCAGGGAATTGCTCTCATGGGTCTTGAGAAGTTCGAAGACGCAGCCAAAAGCTTCCTACAGACGGATGCCGGCAAGGAGGGAGTGGACTACAGCAATATTGCGAGCCCCAACGATGTGGCAGTGTACGGCGGTCTCCTGGCTTTGGCGACTATGGATCGGAAAGACCTACAGGCTCGTGTCCTTGATAACCAAAACTTCAGGACATTTTTGGAGCTGGAACCTCACATCCGGAAAGCCATTTCACTTTTCGTCAACGGTCGATACTCGGCATGTCTTGCGATCCTGGAAGCCTACCGGGCCGATTATCTCCTCGACATCTACCTCCAGAAGCACGTCGCCGCGCTCTATTCGCAGATCCGGAGCAAGTGTATCGTGCAATATTTCATACCGTTTTCCTGCGTCACTCTCAGCAGCCTTGAAGAAGCATTCGCCATACCAGACCAGTCACTCGTCGACGAGCTTGTTACCATGATCAAGAGCGGCGTTTTGCAAGCCCGTATCAACACTATTGACAAGGTGAGTCCGCGGCGCCCGGAGCTGAACCTCGAATTGAAATCGCACGGTGCTGATGCACAGGCCGATTGCCAGACTCTTGTCGCCGTCTCTCCGAACCCCCGAGCCGACTTGCAAAAGCTGGTCCTTGACACGATCGATGGCTATGAGCGGGACGCTCTCGAGCGAATCCGTCGTATGAGCATTATCGCTGCGGACATGGAGCTCAAGAATCCCCGGAAGGGAACTGGCCACGGTACTGCCGAGGAGCTCTGGTACGAGCAGACCCGACAGCTCGAGGCCGGCGGCGAGTTGAGCTGAGCTGCTTCGGGACGTCACTTGGAAAGTGGCTATCGGCCGAGTGTTGTTGGAGTAGTTCTCCGTACATCGGACGTGAATCGGCAGGCTGGAATGCTGCTGAGAAACGGGGCACTTTTGACGATCCACTCGGGCACCCTAGTCGGAAACCCTAGAAAATTCGGCTGCTTAACTGCCAATGCAGAACTGGCGGGTTGGCGTTGGGTCATTGGTTGCCCAGAAAGAAGCATACGTACGCTCGCAAACACCTCAGCAATTCTGTGGGATCATTAAGACGTCATGGCCCTTTTGTACCGGGAGTCCGGGACACCTCAATCAGCCACTGGGATCGGGGAGTCATTACGTAGGCCTTACGCAGCTGGGCGGTGGAGCGGCCAAAGGAGCAGTTGGTGTTGTTGATCGCGGGATCCCCGGGGCCGATAGAAGAAGGCTTACGCAGCAGGCATTGGATGTGTCAACAGAAAAAGATCGAAGGCTCCTCAGGGAATAACCGGGGATGAATCGCTGCCCGTATTTTATGCGACGCTACATGCTTCCTACTCACCCGAATAGCGTCTCTCTGTGAAATCCAACTCTGCTCTTGCCTAATGCGAAGTTAAGCTTACCCTGTCGACGGGATTCAAGGACGACCAATGGTGTTCCCCATTTTGTGACGGCTTAGTGGTTTAATGAAGGCGTGTTATGTGCCACCATCTTCGACCATGCCTGTCTGCGATTGCACGCACAGTGCTGTCAAGTTCCTCGCTTCCCTCGCTTAACGGAGCCTGGAGGTCGAACCGGAATCCCTCAATGGACCGTAGTCAAAAAGGTAGGGTGCAGGAGCAAGGAAAGAAAAGACACCTACCTGATGATCACAGATCCACCGCACCACAAGTGGATGCGCGATGCTCCATTTTGCATTACCGGGTGTTTCTAGAATGACACCGACGCCTCTGTCCCGTCGCATCGACAGCAAATAAACGCAGGTGAGTATACCAAACGGGGGCAATCCAGGGGCTCTTCGTTACAACTTACAGCACTGTACTGCTGGAAGTCTGCAGAGTATATCTCGAAGAGCTGAAGAGCGAGCAAGGATGCAGGGAGATGGAAAACTCGGAGGCACGTCTCCAACCGTAGGTATCCCTGAGGTAGGAGAGTGGAGGAGGAGGAGGTGGGGGGGCGTTCTTTTCCTAGTCTGCATCAGGCAATCCGATGTTCCTGCCTACTGCGTAGTATGCACATTGGAACCCCAACGCAGCGAGGGAAAAATGAGGTGTCCATCAAACTCCATACCCAGCTATCTAGAACTTCGCTTCCGCCTTCCTTCCCCTTTTCGAAAGTGTGTTGCCCGCCTGTCCGCGTACGGGACTAAGATGCATCCGCTAAAAGAAATATGAGCGTGTATTATTAAATCCCCATTTTTTCCTTTGATGGTATGAAATGCCGCGGAAGCAGACGTTTGGTGGGTGTATGTGTGTGTGTGATCCTGTTACCGCTGATGACTCCTCCCGTTCATTCACCCAATCCACATTGCCCTCGGTTGGGCCGGAGGACTCCATGCGCCGTCGGTCGCAGGAACCCTGGATGGAAACCTTGGAAGTTGGACTTGAGTCGTGACAAGTGATAAGCTGTAGTAGTAATAGTAATAATTTGTTCGTTGCATGTCATCATCCCATCAATTGCCGCACGTCGGTGGGCGGCCAGCGGACCTGCGCAAAGGTGAGCAGGCGCTTGATGCTCTGCAGGTACTTGCGGGTAACCTCGTCGCCCATGACGTGCCCGCGCTCGCCGTCGTGCAGCTTCTCGCGAGCGCTGCGCTCGTGGATACCGACCATGGTCACGCCGATGGGCCAGGCGGCCTTGCCGATGGAGAGGCGGAGGTAGCCGTCGTTTGCGTCCACGTAGCGACGTTCTTGCGCGGCCTGGACGATTTCGACGATGGGCGCGAGCAGGTCGTCGTCCAAATCGTACTTTTCGAACTTGCGGAAGAGCTGCGTAATGTGTTAGCATTACACTTTGGAAAAAGACAGGGCGGGGGATCATGACGTACTGGCTTCAGATTCTCGCGGCTCTGCACCATGGCGCTGTACGCTGTCTTGCTGGCAGTCGTGTCCCGCCTCTCCTGTTCCATCGCCCTCTCGTATTCCGTCAAGACCATGGTGAAGTACGACGCAAGTTGTCTGAAAAGCCACTTCCTTCCATCCTTGTCCTTGGGCACCGCGCTCTCGACCTTCATATCCTTCTCTTCCACCAGCTGCAGCGTCGTCGGGATCGGTCCCTTGGTCACCACCGTCGTGAGCCTCCTCCACCTCCTCAGTCTCGCGGCGTGGCCCTCCCCAAACAGCGTTGCCGGCTCTCCCATATCGCGCAGCTTGGTGACCAGCTCTTCATCGGGTATATTCTCCATGCCGTCCCCCATCTCGGCCACATCCTCGCTATTGGCTTTGACGAGCTCGGGGAGGCCCAGCCTGCGCCGTCGAGCGCGCTCTTCCTCCGCCTCTTGTTCCTCTCGCCGTTTCCGTGACTCCTCTGCCAGTCTCTGCCGCTTCTCCTCGCGAATCTTGTTCTCCTCCGCGGCGTCCTCTTCACGCTTGCGTTTTGCCGCCGCCTTGGCTTCGCGCTCCTTCTCAAGACGTGCTTGCTCTGCGAGGTATTCTTCCTTCCGTTTGGCTTCGACGTCGGCGCGTTTGAGAAATTTCGAGGAAGACGAGGAGCTGGACTCCTTGGACTTGTCCAGCTCCTTTGACATTAACGCGGCGAAATCCATCGTAGCAGCCGTTCGTTTTATCGATCGACTGAGTCGGTCGGTCGGTAAGGGGCCATCAATCGAACACGCAAGGTTGGCCTTTGCTTGGCAGACTGGTCTCGGGTGGGTCCGTTCACATGCGGCAGTTGTCTCGTCGTCAAGGTTCGCGATGGCGCAGTCGTTTGTCGTTTCCTTTCGATGAGATGTCGTTGGAAACTTCGACCGGGATTAGAGAGAAAAATCGGATAAAACGTTTCCCGCTGAAAAAGCTTAGGTACTTTACTTTTTTTACGTTTCTTTCCACGGGTATCCCCCACACCTTGGGGGAGGCAGTGCAAAAAGTTGTGGTGGACGATCCATGCATGGAAGCTTTGGAAGATCGCGCTTAACTTGCACAGCCTCACTCGCCTACGACCTTGACTCCAGTCAAGTTCGGGGAAACAACGCACACGCACACCACACTCATCATACGCACGCACGCAACAGCTTGCTAGTTCCCGTCTTCTGCTGGCCACCCCTTCCCTTTCCCAATCGAAAAGGGGATAAAAGCAAAAGGAAAAAACGTGTCTTTGTACCTGTTCGTCGCAAGGGGAGCTTGTTCAAGCTTTTGCTGCTCCACCGATTTTCCTGCCGTTTTGTTTCCGACGTATACGTACTTGGGTTGCTTGTTTTTGAACGTCTTCCCATCTGTGCTATGTGTTTATGGCTGTTGTTACGTGATCCTTGTTGACAGTGTTACACTACACAACCTAGACGAGTTGACGGGACAGAGGCCCCGCGATGGCTTCACTCGATCGAACGGAGACGACGCCGTTTTTGCTTCGGCTCTTTTACAAGAACGGGTCTTTCCATAGGTAAAGTGGGACCCTTTCTTTGGCGTCGTTCCTTCGAAGTGCCTCGAGATTGGGGAGAGAAAGACTGGCTAACATGTGATACTGTCTAGGCCGGACGAGTTCGCCTCGAGAAGCCTACCACCGTCGCTGTCGCTGTATACATGGCCTGACTGCACCCTCACCGAGCTAGCCCAGCAAATCGCGGCCGAAGATCCGTCGCTGCTACCTGCCCCGTCCATCGGCACGAGACTCGCCTTCCGACTGATCTACCCCGACGCCCGAAACACGGCTGCGACGGCCGCTGCCCATCATGCCCCGACACAACCTCGGTTCATGGTTAAAGACCTAGGGAGCGTGGTGCTGGGTGGAGAGAGCACATCTGTCGCGGCTCTCGCTGCGGCTGGCGGCGCGGAGGGAGGGGGAGAGGATATCGACATGTCAGGGACCGCGGCGCTTCCGGCTGTGGACACAGCGACAAAGGACAAGACGCTGGGAGAGGCCAAATTCGTGGTTGGGGACTACGTTTCGTGCGCCATCTTGCCGCCGTTGCCCGATGGTTCTGTGGCGCCGGCCATGACTGCAAGGAACGATAGGCCGGTTGGACCGAGGGGACCTGCTGCCGCACAGCCACCGCATAATCTACGTCGAGATGCCGGTTTTGGGGGACGCCAGGGGAGAGATAGAGACCGACGACGTGGAGATGGAGGATTTCCCGAGGGCGAGTGGAGGAGGGGCGAACGGCTTCCGGACGATACCCCTGATCGATTCCGTGGCAGAGGTAGGAGAGGAGACCGGTGGTGATTGTTCAGAGCCCCATGATGGGAGTGCGGACGACTTTGAGAGACTGGAGGACCATCGCTTCGGCTTGCCATTGGGTTGGTAAGCCGATGCAGCATGCCCCGGGGAGCAACTCTCTATTCAAAGGCACTTTCGGTCAAACATCATTTCATTCGACAACAATCGCCACTATCTACATCGTTGACTTGCCCCAGATCGATGGCTGTGAGACGGGTGGGACAAAGTCCAGCTTGACCGTTTTCGAAACCGAGTTACCGATGTTCAAGAGACATTGGTGCACCTTGGTCGACTTTATGATCGAGATGTCTACGGCAGCAGCGGGCAATGGTGTACAAAGCAACAGTAGTAGAATCATAGGGAGTGACACAAAGGCGGTAGGCTCGAGTCATCGAACTTGACGTTGAGGGAAGAGCACGGCAATCTGCAATCGCTATCTGTGTGGTGCAACATGCAGCAGTTGTTGAAGTGGTAGCATAGGCAGCTCAAGAGGCGTTACAAATCCAGAGCGGTTCAGTAAGCCGCACCTATTTGTAGTCACAGGAAAAGGTGGTATCGTTGGAAGGCTACGGCGAGTGCCCAAAAGGATTGAGATTAGCTTGGCGTTATGGTTTGAGGGATTACCGAATTTTACCGGTTCAGCCAATAGTTTACGATTCAGCAAGACTTGCTTCCAACATCTCCTTGTCTTCTCAAAATCTGCCTTTCACGCCGGTGTTGTTCGCTTGTTCTTCCGCGTCTTCTATTCCGGCCTGATTTACTAAGCCTACGTACAGCGCTCTCTCCCGCGATTGCATGGCATTTTCTTTACCGCTCGTAGACCAGATCACCCTTGCGCTTCGCCCGGAGGTCGTAGAGTCCCTGGACCTATTGTTAGCATCGATGCCGGCTCCGCAATATCGTACTGAGTCTTCGTCGCGCAAGCCGGGGTCAGGGAGGCTCACGTCGGTCTTGTAGCCGATGTACCCGATGATGGCTGGGACGACGGCGATGTACATGAAGGAGATACGGGCTGTTCTCGGCGTCCAGCGGAAGTAGATGTGTCTGTTGCTCTGCATGTCTGTTCGGCGATTCGGGCGTCAGCTCTCCCACACTCATATCCCTCGTGTCTCGACGCCTTTTGCGCCTCAGTGAACCGAATGAAAACCGGTCGTCATTGTGTCGTGGAGTGAGGGTTCGACGTACGTCCCAGCTTGACCAGGGCCGGGTCAAGGGCCAGCTCTATTGACAGTAATTAGCACTTTCTTCAGGACGCAGGCCATGCGGGGGGCGAAGCGGCTCACTGTGGTGCTCAACGCCGCCTGCCATCTTGAAAAAATGTCAGAGCGGTGCTGAGTATGTGTCCGAGATTTGAATTGAGTCGTTCGGGCGACGAGGGTTGCAATTTCTGTCGTCGAACATAGGCTACTCGTGACGTGCGACTCCGAGCTGCGATGGTGCAATGCTGCTCCGCGAGCGTTCGAGGTTGGCTGCTTAGGTAATTGGACTTTGCGCCTGGGGGGTCAGGCATCAGCGAATCAGGGGAAGTGCATTAGCCAGAGAAATCCTTACTATCACACTGTGGTTAAACCGAGCACTCAGCAGCATTTGCACAGTTCGAACTGAATTCGTTAGCGTGACGTCTGGCCCGTTATGTACTCGGCCTCCTGCTCCCCGCTCAGGCTTGTTGTATTCCAACCCCATGCGACTTACATACGCATACCAAGTCAACGTGCCAGAGTGGTTAATGGGCTGCCCTGCTATCAAGCCCGATCTTGATCGGAGATTAAAGTATAGGCAGTGGCTTCGGTCGCGCAAGTTCGAATCTTGTCGTTGACGTTCTCCTCCTTTATTATGTTTTTGATTCTCTACCAGCCCTCTATTGTAAGCCCTCTCCTCCCCCCCTACCTAACTGCCTACTACCTACATGACCCGATCTTTATTCCTGCAACGCAGCAGTAGACGTGTAAAGCCATTTTTAACAAATGTGTCATATACGTGCCGAGCTTCACTCGGAGCTTGCGCAGCAAAATAAGCGTTTGTTAAGTTGATTATCTTTCTTAATATTTGGACGAGCTTTGTTTGAGCCACTGCAATTATTCAACTGACATGAACTCGCCTACGTGATGATCTCACTAACGGAGCGAAGAGTTCAACCGATTCGAAACACTTATCGATCCGCCCGTCGTGGATGAATTGGGCTGCTTCTATCGAGGCCTGGATGCCGAGGCAAGCCTAAAATATGGGGGTCCTCGTCCGGTCTCAGACAGAGGACAGTCCAAGTGTCATTCTGTTTGGGATGCACACACAGCGCCTGAAGGTGAGTTTGGTGGGGCCCGGGCTCTCTACTTTCCGATGAGCTAGTGACGTATAAAGTGAGGGACACGACCACGGCGAAGGATTTTCATAGGCGGTTCCATGTTGGTGTGACTATCGTACATTACGCCAGACTTCGATATTGACGCGGATCATCGAATACGCAATTCACAGGAAGCAGCGAAAGTATCAGCAAAATGTCGACCGAAGAGCAGAAGCCCAAGGTCAAGCTTTACTGGTAAGTCATGCGAATACAACGCGTCGGTCTGAAGCTCATGGGATCGCAGGCTGGAACAATCCAGAGCTCAAAACATCCTCTGGCTTCTTGAAGAGCTCAAAGTCGACTACGAGGTAGAGGTTTTCCACCGCAACAAGCAGACTATGCTTGCGCCTCCGGAGCTGGCGAAGGTCCACCCTCTGGGCAAATCGCCGGTCATCGAAATCTTTCCGACTGGTTCCGGGGAGTCAATCAAGCTGGCTGAGAGTGGCCACATGACTCAGTACCTGTGCGAACACTTTGGCCAAGACACGACTCTCATCCCCAAAAAGTGGAAGGATGGTCAGGAAGGCAAGCTTGGAGGAGAGACTGAGGAGTTCATGAGATATCAATACTTTCTTCACTACATTGAGGGTAGTCTCCTCCCCGTCCTCACGTTGTCTCTCGTTGTTAGTGGTAAGTCTCTGTCGCATCTTCTTGCTCTCACACGACGTAACTCACCAGCCTCATAAGCCCTGAAATCGAACAACGTCCCCTTCATCGTTCGCCCCATTACCTCGGTGGTCGCGAACAGAATTTTCAGCATGATGATCTTCCCGAATGCCAAGAAGCACCTCGCCATGCTCGAGCAGCAGCTAGAGACTGCCCCTGGCGGCGGCAACAAGTACATCTGCGGCCCCAACCTCACAGCTGCTGATATCCTCCTCAGCTTTGCGCTCATCGCGGCTGAGGACAGGCTTGATTCCTTTGGAAACTGGCCCGGTGGTTCGGCCAAGAAGGCTCACCCGAGGGTGTTTGAGTACATTGAGCGACTCAGAAAGGAGCCTGGCTACGAACGTTCGGCGCAGAAGATTCGGGAAATCGACGGCAAGTTTGAGCCGACCATATCCAAAATGTAGTTGCTTTGTTGAAGGTATCATAATTCTTACGCTGTGAACGTAATTGTGGGGAGAGGGAAATTGGTAATGGACGGGGAGATATACCACTTCGTATTGCTTTCAGACTGTACTTTGGCTGCACTTGGCTCTCTCTACCTAATTATAACGAATTTGAGGCACGATAACAATGCACGATGATGTTGGCCTACACGAATTCCTTCCTGAATCGACCTGCAGTGAAGCGAGCTCAAGCGGGATGGCTACGTAGCAAGCTCGTAGAGTGCTCGTGACATGGCCCAAGCTCCTTCGGGTCGGGACCGACTGCCAGGGGTTGTCATGTACTGTACCCGCCAAATCGGCGTGCGTCCTTCCGCGCGCCGGCGACATTTCTGACTTGCGCTCCGAACTGGAAACTTTTCTTGGACAGACACGAAGCCTCAGTCCTGGTCGCAAACCACGAAACGCGCCCAATACAGCCCCTTTACCTGCAGATTAGGAGCCATGCTGGCCTCAAGAACGGTATGCGCCCATTGCCGCTCCAAACTCCTGGCCAGCGCAGCTAGTATCGGCACTGCCCGCTCGAGTTCGACTGCGAACTTCCCATTCGTTGCGGCCGAGCACGCCTCCAAGACGACTTCCCAGCCAGCACATCCCCATATTTCGGATCCGAACCCGAGACCAAATCCCAGAAAACAAAACAACAAGGGCGACACGGATGCCAAAAGGAGGGCGTTGGACCTTTTCGAGAGCGCCATCAAGAGAAGCGAGGAGCAAACCGTAATAGAAACGACCCAAGACGTCAATCAACTGTATCATCTGACCAATCGGCTCGAAAAAGTTCTGAGCAACGGACAGATATCCGATATAGAAGCTGCAGCGGCATGCCATGCTCTGTTGGCAAGAGAAGCCGTGCCAGCCCTACGGGCCGCAGGAGGCAAAATACCACAACATCTCCACGCCAGAGCTGGCCATGCTCTGCAACGGATAGCAGAGACCAAGCTGGCTGTAATTCGCGGGCAGGATTTGCCGAGTCTCTCAGATATATGCAAGCTGCACGCCGACATGGGCCGTCTACAGCCCTCGAGACGTCTGCAATTTATCAACGCCTTTCTCGAAGCTATCGTGACAAATCCTTCGGGGGAATCAATCGTTGAGGAGGGAGACGCTGTAAAAGATGGCTTGTTGGACGACGTGGTTGAATTTTGGAAACACTTTTCGGGGCTGAGGCGCACGAACAGCGGTCTGGGCTACGAGACCAAGTTCTGGCTCACCTCCCGACCACATCTGAGGGCTATCGAGAACCCAGACGAGTTATTCTGGATGCTATTCCCGTCGTTTGACCTCGACAAACTGGATGGTCTGGCACCGGCCTTGGTGACTACATATGTTCTTCTGTCGGACCCAGCTCACGAGCAGATGAAAGCAAAAGAGGAAGCGAGACCTTTGCTAGAGGCGCTGGATCCCATCGTGAAGCAGCTCGACCGGAAGAGATTACAGCCCCTTTTTGAGTTGCATCCTGGGTTGTGGGAATATGTCGAGCCGAGGGCGGATTGGCGGGTGATTCAAGTGGTCCCCGACGCATGGAAGAACTCGTCCGCCTCTTCTGCTGACAGCTCAAACCTGAACCCAGGGCAGTTCTCCTACGCCCTATGGCACAAGCGGTTCAATATGGCCTACCGCGGAAATGACCATGTGGCTGTACAGCAGGCATGGAGGGACCTCGTGAACCCTTCCAAAGACAATACTCGCGCTGAGAAACTGCGCGACTGCCCCGAGCTGTTCGATTACATTCTGTACATCTCCTGCCATAAATCGCGCTTCGAGAAAACCATTTACACGCAGGTGATTCAAGAGGTTCTGCAATACATGAAGAGACTCGGTCTGGAGCCGACAATCAGAACATGGACTTCCATGATGGAAGGATGGAAGAAGGCCAAGCGTATTGAACCCATCGAACACCTATGGGATTCCATCACAAAGGCCGGGTTCAAACTAGACCGGAATATTTGGTCCAGTAGGATATCTGCACTCGGCAGCCTGGGCAGCCCGTGGGATGGAATCAGAGCCTTGACTCACATGGAGAGAGCTTGGCAAGAAGCAGTCAAGGAAGGGAGACAGGACGCGGCTGTACAACCAGGGATCGCCAATGTAAACGCAGCAATCTCAGGACTGCTGTGGCGGGATCGCATGGATGCGGTCTACAAGGTGTTGGAGTGGGCCACCGAGAGGGGCCTAGAACCCGACATTTACACATACAACATGCTCCTTAGACGGATGCTGAAGAAGGGAACACCCGAAGAGGCCGACAAAATCCTCTGCAGCATGAAGGCCGCGGGCATCACCCTCGACGGCGCCACCTTCACCATCGTTATCGAGGCAGCCTTCGAAAACCTTTGGCGGCAAAGTCCGCAGGAGCAAAAAGCAGTCATCATCCAAGTCTTCAACGAGATGGCCGCCTGCGGCATCGAGCCGAACCAGGAGACGTACGCCAAGATGCTCCACACGCTCATCAAGGAGGGCGACATCGCCCGGACCTCCATCGCCACCGTCCTCGCCCACATGCGCTCCAACAACATCCAGCCGTCCACCGAGATCTGCACCATCCTCGTCGAGTACTTTGTCAGCCGCGAGCAGCCCGACCTCGAGTCCGTCCGGGTTCTCGTCGCCGATCGTCGCTCGCGGACCCGTGCCTTGACGGACCGCGTCTTCTGGGAAACCGTCGTCAAGCATTACCACCGCGCCGGCGAGCTCGAGAGTGCTCTGGAAATCGTCTACGACCTCGACGACTGGGGCATTTGGCCGGGCCTGGCGCTGCTGGAGCCGCTGCTTCGTTCGCTTGCCCACCGCGAGGACTGGGACGGTGCGAGGAAGCTGGTGGCCACCGTCCGGCGACAGCCCCGTCCTGATGCTGCGGACCCCGACAGCCGGTTCTGGAAGCATGCTTTCTGGGCCGTCGCGAAGGATTACGACCTTATTGACAGAAACGCGGAGGTATTGTAGAGCGTTGTAGGGTTTGCTCACACGATATCTCAGATCTATGTGTGTGAGAGCACAATTATCTGTATGATAACAAACTTTTGTGTCGAAAAAATCTTGCGCCATCAAGCTGCGTCGATTTCATGCTTCCCTCCGTACACGCGAGAGAAATTCTCCTTTTTTTTTTTGCGTCGAGATCATTTTCAACCTCATCCGCCGGCGTCTCAAGCAGGGATCCGTTGGAGTCGTTGTCCGTGGGTCTCAAGACATGGACCATCCTAATCTTGAGTGCTCCGGGCGAGTGGCTGTCGAAGGAAGCCGCATTGTGTAGCACACACAAGTCTCAGCAATATATATCTATACATTGGATACTAATGTGACACGACAAGAATGTGGCTCCGCAGCCGAACGAACTTACAGAGACACCACAACATAACGGCAACGGTTACAAAATCATCAAGTGCATACATAGACATGACTACAGGCCCTCTTGTCTTCCGAAAATCCTTCCGCTTCCTCGATATCTGTGAGAATATCCGTGCAATGCGGGTCCTCCAGAGACCGCGGATCATGGAATCAGGAGTTCCAACCGAGAGTACGGCTTTTACTTTGCAGCCCGAGTTGAGATTGCAACAACTCCCCCAAACTTGACGTCTCTCTGATAGTTGCCGATTTCAGTGTTTCTAAACGTGCATGGAGGAAGAGGGCATGAACACAGTCGTCTCCGAGTTGAAGGAGGGCCAAAGGGGCCTGCCTCACAGAGCATAACAAGATTCAAGATTCAAGACACATCATAGCAAGCTTCACAATCTTTGCTCCAAAATCAGCAATCATAAGATTTTTGGAGAGTCTATAGCCCAAGTCTCATGTAGCTAGTAAAAACCACGCACGCCTTCCAGGCCGCCAACCCAATGCTGAAAGTTGCCTTCACCCGCCAGCCATGCTGCCAAAAAATTCGACATTTTCTCCCTCGCAGTGGGAGTTCGTCACTTTTTCTTCTTTTCAGTTACCAAAACACCCAATGTCTATCTATCGCCAATGAACAAAAGTTGGTAAGCTGCGCCTATGGCCGAAAATGGCTCATACCGCGCCTGCTCTGGCATCGTAACGGTCCAAGTCTAGTAATTACAGTGAACGCCGGACTGTATATATTGCAGCCATGAGCCCGCGGGTGCTTTGTACTGGCTTCGTCTACTTGCGCCGTCTCGTTTTCGGTGACGGAGCTGGTTCCGGAGAAGGTTCGACGGCTTGCCTCTTCTTGGCCGTCTGCTTCCTAGGCCTCGGAGGCGGTGGGGGTTCGGAGTGAAGGTGGCCCAGTTCCTCCATAGCTGTGGTGTTCTCCCAAGAAAGGCAGCGGTAATTCGTCGGTTCGGGCGTCGGCTCATGATGACGGCCTCTTGTGCTCATCCGCTTCGTGTCTCTCCTCTTCTCCTTCTTCTCTTTCTTTTCTTCCTTCTCCTCCGGCTCCGCGCTGGTAAGGTACTTCTTGCGGTTCTTCATGTTCGTAACGATCTTGTCCCTAAAGGCCACCAGCTCCTTCCTAAGTCGTAATTCGTTGTAGCCTCTGGGATCAAGCCACTTGAGCAGCTCATCGACCTGCTCGGGCTCGCTGTAGTAGCCCCACTGGCGCGCGTTGTAAACACTAGTCGCGCCTTCCTCCAGCTTTTTGCGTTCAGGAACAGTCACGTGGAATTTGGCCTTGTATTCAGCCTGGTACTCGGGGTCCGTGTCGATGTAACCCTCGCGCTCCAAGTCGTCGGGGCCTTGGACCCATATGCATCCGTTGGCGTATTCGGCTGCAGCAGTCGAGCTGTCTGGAAGCCCACCGTAGGGCATTCCATTGCGTTCGAACCAGTAGTACCTGTTCCAGAATCGATCCTTGCCGAGAACCCTGGTGCGACCACAATCTGCTTCGCGAAGGTCGTTATCGATGACGGCAATCTCGTCTTCGCACTTCTTGATGAATTCTTCCTTTTTCGTGATGTCCTTGAGGACCTTGATGAACTGTTTCGACTGCTTCGGTACCTTGGCGGCGTCTGCCTTTTCTTTGCGTGCCTTCTCCTCTTTGCGCTTCCGCTGCCTTTCCGCAGCACGGTCGTTGGCACGACGAATATTCCGACGAGGAGCCCCCTCTTCTTCCGAGTCGGCAGCCTCATCCTCAGCATCTGCAATAGAGTCGTCCGCATAAGTCATTTTGACATCTTCCTCCGGTTTTGCCGCCTCAGGGGGCGGCGAAGGGGGCATGTTTTCAGGCAGAAGGATCTTGCGCTGATCGTTCAAGACGCGCAATTCTTCCAACCTGCGCTCATGTTAGCAATACTGTGAGAAAGGGGGAGACGAGCAACACTTACGCTTGCTTTCTCTGTCGTTGCCAGTCAATCTTCTCCTTGCGGAACGCCGTCATTTGTTCGCTGCACTCCTCCATGTAGGTACGCATAGCCTTTGTCTGCGTTGTAAGCAGGCAAATGACTTGCAGAGCCTGGATCCGATAATTGACGTCGAGGCTGGCATATCGCTCCCGTACGGTATCCTGCGTCGGCTCCTCCACGTCTGGCGGGACGATTTGTTCCAGTAGGTCCTTGCACTGCTCCTCAAGCCGTTCGTTCTTGGATAGCTGATGCAGCAAACCAACAATAATTCTTTCCCAGCCTCCGTTCTGGAAGTTGCGTTTACGGAGCTCTTCAATCCAATCGTAGTCTTCCAGAACCTGCTCCGCACGGTGCTTGATCTCGGGTTCCACATTTTGGCTCTCTTTCTCGGCCGCTCTCGCTTCAGCAAGCAGCCTTTCAGCTTCGGCTTTCGCAAGACTGCTTCGGGTAGCTCTCGCAGGTGGGCGATCAGTCTCTGGAGTCGGTTCCTTGGTTTCTTCCTCCTCCTCTTCCTCGGAATCCTCGTCCTCCTCCTCGTCCAGCTCGGGTAATTGCACATTGACCTTACCACCATCTGCCTCTGCGCTAACAAGCTGCTTCAAGACCGCACAGTGGATCTCTTCAAACAGCTGGACCTTGGTCTCCTCAGACGCGACACACATCGCTTCAACAAAATCATCAAAGGTGAATGAGTCCAGCTGAAAGATTTCGCAGTAGACATTGAGCGTGTCCCATGTCTCTAAGAAAGAACCCACAGACTTCATCGAGAGCTTGTCCTGAAGACTAGTGATGCCGTTTGAGGATGCGGCGACATCTGTCGGGGGATCCTTGCAGAGGAACGACAAAGTTGGCCTGGTAATACCCTCTCTCATTGGAACTTGCAAATCTTCAACCGGGTACTTCGGAGGTGGTGGCGGCGGGGGAGCTTCGGGGACAGACATCAAATGCGGCAGCTGTTGATTCCTGTTGTTGAGAGGAAGGTGAAATGGGTTTTTGTGCGGAGGCGCTTGGAATATGCCCTGTTCACCGCTTGCAAGCATGCTTGGTGAGCCCTTGCCGTCTCCCGGAAAGTCTGGAGATTGGTGCTGCAGCTTTCCCTTTTGATTCTTTGGCGCGGGTTTCAGTTCTGGTAACCTAGCTGGGCCGTTCTGTATAGCACCGTTTACGCCGTTCGCTCCGTTTGCCTCTGGGTTATGCGGTTGATTGGCTCGTTTCTGTGCCTGGATCTGCTTCCGTTCCATCAACTTGGTATCGTACCGCAGGTGCGGAGGGATTCGAGAGTCGATGTGGTATTGTGCAGCGTAGTCGTGCCTAACGAGCCACGGAGCTCCATTCCAAGCTTCGCGGGTAACTGTCTTCTTGATGAAGGACCGAAGCACCGACTTGGTAAAAATCTTACGATCGCGGAAAATGTGGTCATCGTCTACGACAGCTTCGGCGCCGGGCCTTTCCTCGAGGCTGACCGTGTATCGTGTGAACGGGGGAGTGAGGGTGCCGTCAGGCAGCACTTTACCACCGAAGCGGGTCTTTTCTCTTACAACACCTTGCAGCTTCTCCCCGTCGGTCGTGCTGACGGTTACACCTTCGCCGGGGTAATAATCTGCCCGAAATTCTTCAAAAACCATATCAACCAGGGTATCGATTCGGGAAACCGTTTGGAATTGGACGCGACGCAAGACCGGGCCCTTGAGAGCTTCTGGAAAGGCCTGTTCGACTTCCTCCGCACCAGCAAGCTAATAGCATGTCAGTGAGTCCGCGCGGGGACTGAATGAGTGGACTGACCTCGCTCTTGAGCGCTTCGAAGAAGGTCAGGCCAGAGTGCCCAGTGATTTGGCAAATGAATCGCCGCTGTGCGGTGTGAGCAAGTCTTGGCCCATAGCCCCACCAGGCTGGAAACACACCTGTTTGTAGAAATCCATCCTTCACCGAGTTAGCTTGAAGCAGCTGCAAGAACGCGGGAGAGAGTGGCTCACCTGTTCAGGTAGTCTTCATATTGGACGAAGACTTCACCGGTCTGTGGAATATGCCAGACCTGGGGGTTTGGATTAGTATTCGGCGCGTCATCCTCGAAGTCCATTTCTCGAACCTCTGCATTTTCGTCCTTTATGTCCTTCGGGAGCAAGAACTGCACCGGTTTGCGCTTGAAAAGAACCTGAACAGCATGTCAGTGGTGCGCGATCCTCCTCGGCGCGTCAGGGGACCATACCATGCTGGCGGTAGACTACAACAGCATGTTCCAAAGTCGAGGCCCGAGTGCGCAACGGGGCTGGATCCCAGCTTTCCTCTCTTCTGCCGGTATAAGTAGTACTAGCGAATGGCGAGAAGCATTCGTCGGTTCAGGCGAGGGCGATTTGCTGGTAGTGGTTGATTGTTGTGGTCGCGGCCGGAGGAAGCGGAGGCGCGGTCGTGTGTGTCGGGCAGGGGAGGACAGGCTCGGCGGTGCACTTACACGCGGTGTGGCGGACGCGGTACGGTTGGAACGAGACGTGTCGGGACGCTTGATAGAGGTATAAATGGCAATGGCGACGGGTGTGGTTGTGGTCACGGGCTGATGGAGGAAACGCGCAACCTGCGAGTCGTGGGTGAAACGTCGAGTTAAAAAAAAACAAAAGGTGGGAAAGGAAGTGATGAGCTTGGGGAGGGAAAGGAAAAGGGAAAAAGAAGGGCGCCAGTAAAAGCGGCCCCCGCTTGGCCGTTCGGCCCACGGTGCCTCCGCCATCTTCCAGAGCGCTTGCATACCAGGCCTCCTCACCCTCCTCCACCCGCCACGACTCCGTCCGCCTCGGGAATTCCACACCTGCGTTGGCCACCCGCGATTTTGTACTCGTTGAGCTCGCCGCCGCTGGAGCAATCGAATGAGCACTCAAACAGGTTGAAAGACGTCAGTTTGGAGGAATTATTGTCGGATATGTCTGCTGCATTGACTAGAGCGGACGGGTAGGCCTTTTTCCAACAATAACCTCCTCGGGACCACGACCGGAGGACCCCCATTCCACCACCACACCGCCTCAGAATTTATATAGAAATGGCCCAGTAGCAGACTTGCTGTATTTATTTCATGAATGGGCTTTTCTGCACTTCTGCGACAGAAGGAACGTAAGGAAAGCTGCGATATCAATGCCGGAAGCCTCTGATATGGCCGTGCCGGACCTCTGAGCTCCGTGTAAGTCATTTCCTCACAAAGTCGTTCCACTGCCGTCAATCAAGCAGAAATCGAAACTGCGTGGCCCAAATTGTGTCCGATACTCATTTGTTGTGCTCATTCGTTTGCTGATGACAGACAATGGGTTGTGAAGGGGCCCACGACACCCGGTCCCCCTGCTCCCGTTAGCTCCAAAATGTTGTTTCTCGCCTGGACATGGCTACTAGCGGATCTTAGTGCTGCTGTCAGCCTCCAGACACGTGAGCCTTCGCGTTTTAATTGGTTCCCATCGACAACGCCCCCACGGAACGTAGCGTCGCTTTTAGACTTCCGGCAACTGGCCGTCATCACTGGCACGCAAAAGTTTCGCCCAAGTCCATAATATATGTCTTGTGTTCGCAAATCTTGCATACTGGCTTAGACCACTACGACAACTGAGCGGCCAATTTTCTCCTACTCTAAGACGTAAAGTAGACCACTATGAATCCCAACCAACTACCGACAACCCCCACTGCGCAGTAAGAGCTGGTGAACATGAGGGGCAGGAACTCATATCGCTTTCCGAAAATGATCTGGTGAAGCAGCGAACAGTAGAAAATCAGGGGAATGCTGATCGCGATGTAGAGCGTGCTGAACCGGTCAAGTAGGAAGAATCGGGACTTTCTCGATGCAGGTGCCAATCGGTCAAAGGTCAATAAGAACAGAACCAACCAGAAGATCGTGTAGACCGTCTTGATCGGAAACTCGGCAGGTGTGAAAAGAAGAGGGAAAAGGGACACGTGCCCGGCGACAGCCAGAGGACGGAATGCGCTTAGATAGCGGCGGTCCTTGAGCGCGATGAGACTGAACGGAATGATGACCAGCAGGATGGCCTTTTCATGCACATGCCATCCGAAGAGGAACGACGCATAGCCGCAAAGGGTGACGGCTCCGATAAAGGCGTCCCATGTCGGCGGTGCCTGGAAAAACAGCTTAATCAGTGGCAAGACCTGGAAGAAGAGCGTCAGAGCAAAGCAAGTTCGCGGGCTGATCTCTGGCAGAACAGCAAAGGCCGTGTCGCCCACGAGTCCTCTGGTGACACTGTTGACAGCCTCAGCCTTGACGGGAAGGTTCAATCTGGGAGCCGCTGGAGCACTGTCAGTTTGCAATCAAACATCCAGAGCAGTCACAAACTCACCAAGAATCAGAAGACGGTCTGTAAAAGAGTACAAGGCCCAAATGTTAGGAGCCCAGTAAGCGTGGCAAAGGCCACGCGAGAATGGAAACAGACGGCTAAGCATCTGAGGAATCTGATTCAGTGCTGCGAATGGTCCAAAAGCTACTCCAAAGATTGCAGTAATGCCTCCGCCCAACTTGATGCAATTAAGGAACTGAATCCTGAAAATGGACTTGGGCGAGAGGCAGTATGCACGAAGAAGAAAGACGAAGTAGGCCGGGGCGAGGTACAAGTAGATGTGTTTCATGCACAACAGTGCTGCAAACACCAAGCCACTGCCTAGCAAACTCGACTTGGATCTGGCGAGAACCAGGGACAAAATGAGCACGCCGTACATGGCCCCATTGTACTGGAAGTGAATGTGATCAATGATCAGCAGACCGGGAGAGAGTAGAATCGAAATGGCGGCTGCCTGCGCAGCTCGTCTAGTCGCGCCTGTCGCTGTGTCGATGTATCTGATAAACCCACGTCAACTCCTTTTCCCCTTCCCAAATCATTGACATGCGCTCACCGTTGCAAGGCCCATACCAGTAACAACTCGGAAATTATGACCGTCCATCGCTGGAAATATATCGTCTGCCAGCTATCATAGTCCAGGTTGTACACCTTGAGCATGGCCGGGTCGACCAGCTTCGCGACCTGCGACATGGCCCATTCGAAGTAGGCGAAGAACGGAGGGTAGTCGAGAGTCCATTCCGACGTCTTTTCGTAGTACCAGTGCGACAAAGGAAGGCTGTTCGTAATCGCGAGCCAGTTTCGGTGGACTTCAAAGTCGGTGGATTTGCTTCGCGACAGGTTAGATACAGTGGCTTCTCGGAGGTGTCGGTCGGCGATCCACTTACTAGGCCGGGAAGAGGAGGACCTTGAGTGCGCCGGCGATGAGCGCGCATTGAGAGAGGGTTGGGTATGATTCGGCCATCCTGGCGCGTTCCAAATCTTCTCAAGAGGTTGTCCGCATTGAACTGGGCGGTGCCGCCGTGAAAGCTTCAGTCTGGTGTGGTGACAGGAGCTGAAGCTGCTTAGTGGGCGAGAGGAAAGTCGCAGGCCACCTTCACTTTCGTCAGGGTCCTGCTCTCAAAGCTGCATCTTCAACCTTCTCCTTTTTTTTTTTTTTTTTGGAGACCCGGAGAAGGGAAGGAGGGACAGGGATCGGGACATGGGGGTCCGTGCAGAAATCGCGGTGAAACCAGCAGCGACGACCGATGATTTTCTAGAAGGCAGGAGAGTAGAGGTGGGCCTGTCTAGGCCTTCAAAGGTGTGAAGTTGTACCTTATTCTCTGAAGTCACTCCATTCCAGGTCGCGGGCTCGGGCTTCTCAATGGAAGCCACTTCCTCGAGTTCTTGCCCCACCTACCTACCTTAGCCACATCTCCTTCTTCGACGCCTACAAGGAACCGTGTCCATCCAGGGACAAGTAAAAGAAACGCCCAAGCATCAGCAGTGGCGTCTCCAGATTTCCCATTTCAGATTGAGCCAGGTCGCTCAAGGCTGAGAGGACCAGGGTCCCTCTATCTCGTGAAGGTCTCCAACAAAGGCTCATGCACCGTCTACACTAGGACAGCGAAACAGAACCCAAGCTCCGCCCCGTCTTCCTGATTCCCTCATCACGAGATCCCGCGGCCCTATCGAGTCGACTTGACATTTCTAGATTGGCCTGCTGTGGTTAGGGACACGATCCGCTCAATACGATTCTTTTTCTTCTGCTTCTTATCTTGATCCGCTCTTCGGAAGCCAACGCCAATAAACAGTTCCAGAAAGGGCAGTGTGATCCATCCAGGCCTGGAGCTTCGAGCGTGAGTCTTTGGCACTTTTTTGTGCCAACCTGTCCTCAACCCACAGACGCTGCACCACTACCTAGGTACCAACAACCCCTGCTTGGAGATTCTCGACTTGGCGGGTTTCCAACCATTCTCATTCCTATTCCCACGCTTTACTGGATCCTTCGTCTTTTGCAAAATATTTTCTTCGATTCTGCCCTGATTTTAGGAGCTTGCTCTTGTGTTTTAATAAGCAATTGATCGACTCTGTGGGCGTACGGCCAGCTTCGTTCCTTGATACCCATCCCTCCACTCCACCATCTGCGAATCGTAGCTCCCGCGTGCCACCCTCGCCTTCAGTGACGATGCGTGTGTCGCAAGCTCCTCTGAGCTCGACGCTCGCCTTTCTACTCGGTGCGAGCTTGACACAAGCTCAGTACCTCATCAATGAGCTCAGTTTCGGCTACACTGGCAGGTGAGAAGCTCCTTTGCCGCTCCTCTGCTGCGCACCACCTAGCTTGCAGATCACGCGTCTTCCGAAGCTTTTTTTTTTTTGGCTCACTATTCTTCAAACAGCATTTCGCCCAACAATGATGGCCACGTTCCCAACTTTGTCCTTCAGGGACAACCGAACCAACCCGAAATCCTTTCCAACAAGGTCATCCTCACACCTGTCGCTCCTGGGAACCAACGCGGCTCCATCTGGAGCACCCAGAAGGTGATGCGCAGCAACTGGATCGCTGACATCGACTTTCGAGCGAACGGCGGCGATCGCGCAGGTGGAAACCTCAATATTTGGCTTACCAACGGCGGTTCAAACGATGTTGGCATGAGCTCAGCCTACACTGCTGGTCGCTTCGACGGTCTCGTACTCGTCATCGACGGCCATGGCGGCACTGGCGGCATGGTGCGCGGTTTCCTGAACGACCGTTCGACCGACTACAAGGCTCAGAGTGATATCAGCGGTCTTGCTTTCGGTCATTGCCAATACCACTACCGCAACCTCGGTCGCCCCAGTCAGATCAAGCTGCGCCAGACTCCGAGTGTCTTCAAGGTCGAGATCGACGGACGCCTTTGCTTCGAGACAGACAAAGTCAAGATCCCTCCCGG
This sequence comes from Colletotrichum euphorbiae, assembly GCA_037178605.1. Lineage (NCBI taxonomy): Eukaryota > Fungi > Ascomycota > Sordariomycetes > Glomerellales > Glomerellaceae > Colletotrichum > Colletotrichum euphorbiae. The sequence goes on along the minus strand of JAXCEF010000511.1, from coordinate 13,093 downwards.
CTACTCCTTCGGTATCACCGCTGCTAGTGCCGATAACCCAGACTCTTTCGAGATCTTCAAGATGGTCGTCATGTACGACTCACTGCAGGCCGGCGAAAGCCAGCAGCAGCAGCAGCAGCAGCAACAGCAGCAGCAAGCCCACGAGCAGAAGGCCAACCAGGGCCAGCCCAACAACCCACGCAGCGGCAACGACGACTACGTTGACCTCAACGCCATTCCCGATTCCCCTGCCGACGCCATCACATCGTCCAAGGCCCAATTCGCTGATTTGCACAACCGCCTGCAGTCCGTTAACCACCAGATGGGCCAAATTTTCCAGACTGTGAACAAGTACGGCCAGCACTCCGAGAACCGCCACGCCGAGACCTCGCAGATCCTCGACTCCATCCGTCAGGAGCTCCGCAGTCTGCAGAAGATCAACGATATCACGGGTCGTATTGACGGCCTCGAGCGTGAGATTCGTGCCATGCGCACCGACTTGAACTTGCAGATGAAGAATACAGAGCATTCTCTCAAGGGTTACATGAGTGAACACCACTCCACCTTGTCATCCAACATCGCCAACGCCGCCCCTGGCCACGGCAAGCTTATCATGGTCATCGTCGGTTCCCAGGTCGTTCTCGCCGTCGGTTATGTCTTGTACAAGAGGAGGAAGAATTCTATGCCTAAGAAGTACTTGTAAGATGAGAACGGTAGGGGAGCAGACCAATGATGGAGTTGAGAGATGGTGTGTGGGGAGGCTATTGTGTATAAATCATGAACGTTGGTTGCATTATGCAAGTTTTGACCAATCGTTCTGAAGGCGTCACTGCAAACGGAAGTTGTACGTTAGCCTGTACAGTGTCATGAAGAGGCGATTACTTGAGCACAAAAACTTGGGGTCAAAAGATACCGAAGACACAGGCAGCAGCATCGATACAACATACGGGGTTGAGGGTTCGAGCCACGGGTGCAAATACAGAAGGATTCAAAAGCAATTCATGGTTCGTTCTGTTACATCCAGCCGATTTTCCGGATTTTTCCGGAGTGTCGTATATGCGCATTATCTAGGATCATTTGCGGCGTTCTTGGTACGCCACTAGATTCTGACGAATGAACGTTACTTCGTGATGCTTTTTCACAACCTGAAGTGATGTTATCACCAACAACAGACTTCACTCGGACTTTTTGCTCCGTCTTCTACCTTCTACGCATTAAAGCATAATGTTTGGACTGGTGTAGTTCTCGAGGAATCGCGGGCTCATTGCCGAGGCTTTGCGTCGACGATATCCATGCCCACTTAGCTTGGCTGGACATTCCAAGTCAACATTTCATGTTGATAGAGTAAGTAGTCTAAATCTTGAGCGTAGGACATTCCTTTTCCATTTATAAAGTGGGCTCAGTCAGTATTGAAAACTCCCAGGTTTGGAGCAGTGATGCTGTTGATGCGGGGTTCCCCTCATCCCCCATGCTTGGCCCGAACTACCGGTCACAGTTTCGATACAGTTCTGGGGTCAATCCGGGGTATTACAAACCAAACGGGCGTCGTAGACTTTCGTGACGTCTGTCAAAGTCCCGCTTCCCATGCAATCACTATGGATCGCAAGGATTCCCTCCTGGTCTTCGTTGTATCATTGCTGAAAAGGCACACGTAATATGGTTGCATTGTGCTTGGCGTAACCAAAAAAAGGACGACACGACATAGCCCGTTTCTTTGGGATGTTTGGGTCTTGGATTTCTCGTCAACTGAGATGGTCTTGGCTTTAACCGCTCTTCCGCCTTCATCCCGCCTTGTACCTGATGAAGAGAGATATGAGATGATCATCCCGTCATACCGCCTCACGGCTCAGAGTTCCCTATCAGCAGCTGTGGAATGCGAAATCTCTGGAAATGAAGGACTCAAAGGAGCAGAAGCCCGATATCGCCCTCGAGCACGCCGACGATGTGGCTCTCGAGGACTTGGACCCCAACCCTAACGATGTCACCCTCGATGCCGCCGCCAAAGGTCAGGGCGTATCAGGTTACGAGACCTTGACACTATGGGAGGCCTTCAAGGCGTTTAGGGTATGCTCCGCCACATGCTTCCTTGCAGCCTTGAGCGCAGCCACGGATGGGTATCAGATCGGGTGAGTATTGTTCATGAGAAGAATATTCATCTTAGCACCCGGAGGGTTGAGAGGCAGTATCATGCGTTACCTCGGAACGAGATGACCGGTGACGATGGGTGAACCCTTCAGCAGACTCACGTACAACAATCAGAATCAACGGAAACATCATCGCCAACCCGGGATTTATCAAACAATTCGCCACGGAGACAACCTCCGGCGGCGAACCAAACCTCGCAGCCCCCATTCTAAGCGCCTGGAGCTCCATCATGTCCGTTGGCCAAATCATCGGCATGACCACCGTCCCCTTCCTCTCCGACCGCTTCGGTCGCAAGGGTGCGATGTACTGGTACTGGTTTGTCCTCTCCATAAGCATCATCTGCGAGTTCGTCGCTCGAACATGGCCGGTCTGGCTGGTTGCGAAGCTTCTCGCGGTTATCGGTGTCGGTTGCCTCCAGTCCACCGTCCCAACCTACATCGCCGAAGTCGCCCCGAAGAGAATTCGAGGCAGCCTCCTGCTAGCCCACAACTTCTGGTTCGCCCTGGGTTAGTTCTTCGCGCCTGTGGCGTTGCAAGTCATGTCCCAGTACGCCCCCGAGGACTGGAAGACGCCCATCTACAGCCTGCCACATCGGGAAAACTCCCTCCCGAGTCGCCCGCCTGGTGCGTTAACCGTGGAAGGCTCGACAAGGCCAGGAAGAGCCTTCGCTGGCTCTACTGAGGCGTTGAAGACTATGATGTGGAACAGCAACTCCTGCTCCTCGTTATTGCCGTCGACCACGACCTTGAAGTGGCGCAGTCACCGCCATTTTCAAGGGCGTCGACGGCAAGAGGACTGTCACGGCACTTTGGACGCTCAAGGCGCAGCAGTTTGTGGGGTCGACGCTACTTTCGACATTTGCGAGCTGTTTCTCCAAGCACGCTGGCATCAAGGACCCGTTCCAGGCAACTTGTATCACTTCTGGACTCAATATTGCGTCAGCCTAGTATTCGTTTTCATCGCCGATGAGGTTGAACGAAGATGGATTTCCTGCGGCGGGTCGACTCTGTCTTGGGCTGCGCGCATGGCTATCGAGATTCTCGTATGGTTGCCTAGAAGGGGACCGACTGTTATGCTGCTAGTGTTCTCCGCATGTCTGTGGAGTGAGTGGTGCACATTTTTCTTGACTTGATAGAACCTGAAGAGTGCTGACTTTGCTTGAACCAGACATTGGAGTGACTGCCAGTGGCACAACTGATTTCGTCTCAGAGACTTCGACCTTACACAGCTGGCTTCGGAACCGCCTCGACAGCTTGCACCGGTGTTTTCATGAACGTGCTGACCCCTTACATGGTGGACGGGAACCGTTGGAACTGGGAACTCAGGACGGCTAGGTTTTATACGGGTGTGGGGCTGCCGTATGTGATTGCGATGTGGCTCTTGATTCCCGAGACCAAAGGGGTATGTTGTTCTTCTTGAGTCGTTATGATGCTTTGAAGCTGACCACGGTAAACAGACGATCTGAGGCGGAACTCGACGAGTTATTCGACCGTGGAATCAAGCCCTGCAGATTCCACAAGACTCTCACGGCAACGGAGCGTCTCGTCAATGCTGGTAGGGATCGAGGAGTTGGCGAGGATGCCGAGAGACTGGGCTTTTGAGCACTCTCATGTACAAACAGCACAAATGGGAAAACTGTATTGGGGTTCGGCATAAATTAAATTCATCATTCCCGAGGCCGTTGGTACCTGTGCCGTTTTTTTGGAGTTTTTGAGATCTCCCAACCCTGATGTCTCTTTGCCAAGTTTCTACCGCCAGAAATTGTTTAACATAAATGGTGAGCCTGTCATTGACTACTTCTGAGATGGAAACTGAAGCTAGTCACAAGTCGTAGTATCTGCTGCAAGCTGCCAAGATAATATCTCGGTTTCTCCCCTCAGCCTCGTGCTTATGTTTATCGTCTGTCGTCATTGCCGTCCTGCCATCTCTGTCTCTGTCTTATTGAACATGATTATTCCCGTTGTCGTTTTATGCCTACCAGGAGCTTCGCGTCTCTTACTACAGCAAATACTCGAATAAAATTTCTTGACGTGCCATGGTACTTGTCTAACTCAGTAAAGGGGCATTGGCACCAGAACCACACCAGGCACTCGACAATTTCCAAATTCGTGAAAAGCTTGATCCTCTGTTCCAAAGTCTTCGGAACTCAAATCGTACCACTCGACATCGCGAAAATATCTGAGGTGCCTATAAAAGTCCCCCTCCCCTTCTTTCCCGGTCCAGAATCTTTCTCCGTTCGCATCTGTCATTTCATTCTCCATTCTGATTCTCTGTTACTCAACTCAACTTTTCTTTGGCTATTCAAACTTTATTCATACGTTATCCCACCCACGCAACCTTTTTTTTACCACCTCCGACTTCTCTCTTCAGCCTTGATTTCTATCTCCGGTGTGTTCTCACACACGTATAACAACAAACCGATAGTACGGACAAAGTCACAGATCAGCCAACATGGACCCCGTCAACGCCCTCTTCAACCTTCAGCAGACGCAGTACATCGATACTGAGTGTCATTACCAAGTGGACTCAGCTAGATGGTCCAAATTCAGTGGTGTAAGCAACGCGACAGAGTCACAGAGTTTCAGAATGGCCACAAATGGTCAGAACCGACTCATCACGATCCCCCGATCGCAAAACCTCTACTCGGATAACCCTTTAAAATTCCAGGGAGATCTTCTTATCTGGCCCCGGGATCAAGCAAGACTCCTTCCGGACTGCGCATCTTTCATGCCTCCTGACCCCTATTCTCTCAACTTCTTCACCGACGCTTCATACCCTGGAGACGACACCTGGGGCAATGCGCCCAAGCTCACATCACCCGAAAACCCAGCCGGCCTTGCCGTGATCTGGAAGTCTTGGCCCGGCTTAGCCAACCAGAAGTGGAACAAGCGCGGCTACCAGCTCTACAAGTGCTCCGACTTCCGCGTCGCAGAGCTCAACGCCCTCACACTCGGCCTCGAGACGGCTGCTCTGGTGTCGCGCCTTCAACCCCAACTTCGTCGCGTGACGCTCTTCACAGACTGCCAAGACGCCATCCGCGACCTCATGATCGCCGAGAAGCACCAGGACAACCCTCTTATCCAGCGCGCCGTCGCCGCCTCCAAGGAGATGGACGCCAAGGGCATCCGCGTTCTGGTTCACTGGACCCCCGGGCACGCCGACGTCGAAGGCAACGAGAAAGCCGACGACGTTGCCTTTGAAGCCAGGACCTGCTTCGCGCCTAAGTGGGTTCCCACAGAGATGCCAGAACAGATGACGGCATACGAGATCCCAGAATACATGTTGCCAATGTTTCGCCCGGGTAGCCTGCTTGGCAACAACGCTTGTTCGACCAACGCACCCCGCAAGTCCAGGGCAATCGCTTATGCTTCCCATCCATCAAAGAAGCTTCAACTTTCCACTCCGCCCTCAAGTCCTCCTGACGACGGACAGACTTCGTGGCAGCAATATCTTCATCGCAACGACATCGACAAATCACTCAAGCGCCAGCCATCAATCAAGCGCAAAGGTTCGTCCAGAATCTGCGAGGATGGCCCCAAACGACAGAAGGGCTTTCAGAGTGGTTCTACATCATCTACCATTTCTGTTTTGCCCATCATCAAATACGACATCGACCCTAAGGATACCCAAGCGGAGGATAAGAAAGACAAATTCGTCGGGAACATCGACACCTACGAAGCCGAGGACAAGGATGAGAACAGGGATGACCGCAGCCATACTTTGGGCAGAACACCCGAACCTGAGAAGACAGACTAGAAGTCTCTCAATCACAATGAGCGTTTGATATTGCTATGGCAATGGCGGAATTTGAGTCTGAAGTCAAAGTCAGTAAGACTCTCGATCGAAAGGATCGCTGGTAATTGCTACGGCAATGATGATTTTACATGTACTAAGGAGATTGTTAGAAAACACACAGGGTGTTTGGGATTGCTATGGCAATGGCGGAATCTGAGTCTGAAGTCAAAGTCAGCAAGACTCTCAATCAAAAGGAGCGCTAGTTATTGCAACAGCAATGATGATTTTACATGTACGGAGGAGATTGTTAGAAAACACACAGGGTGTTTGGGATTGCTACGGCAATAGCGGATGAATACTTGGGCGAGTCACACGGCGGTACGGAGTAGCTCAGCTCCTTTGGACGTTCTCATCGGCGCTTTTTCAATAATACACATGGCGTTTTGTCCCGGTTTCGAATAATCGTTCTCCATCATACTTGCCTGTGACCTTATTGATGCTCCATCAGATGCATGCTTCGCGCCTGGTCTCTGCCATGCAGCGACGATTTTTCATATGGCGATATCCAATAGCTGACATCCATGAATGAGAGCCCCACGAAGCCATGAAGTTAGGAGAGAGCGCATCAACAGAGTGCTGACATTGATTTAAGAGTTTCTGATGAATGCTTACTCGAAACCTATTGTTTAAGAGAGTGATCTCAACCAATAGATATCCCAATGTCTTTTACTTGCTACTAGGAATATAGTACTGGCTAGTAGTAGTATTATTATTATTATTTTTTATAACTGCGTATTTGTGTGTTGAACTGCACGTACTGGTTATAGCGGTCGGCGAACGACATCTCAATTAACTCAAAATTCGCGCTCAGAGTATCCAGCACCACTTTAGAACGTCTTCAAATCAGAACTCAGATCCGCGCTATTGTTATAATGCCACCATGTTGCTCAGGTGCGGCCAGATCACCCGCCGCCTTAAGGCGGTATGAGAAGGGTGAGCAAGGTGAGGAGGGTAAGTTGTCACAGGACTTCAGCTTACAGAATAGGATGTGTTAGCATCTGTTACTAGAAAGATGATTACAGATAACAGTTAGTACACAATGCGATAGTCAATGGCTTGCATTAGTCTGTTTCAGGCCCACCCATCCATCCATCCATCCATCCATCTATCCATCCACCCATCCATCTATCTATCCATCCATCCACCCATCCATCCATCCATCTATCTATCTATCTATCTCCTTTCCTATATCTAACTATATAAATTAGCTAGTCTCTAGTACTTTAGGGTGAATGCCCCCAGTTTTCTTGAATCATCCGGACTAACAACTATGACGGACCTGGCAGTTCGATGGGCTGGTTTGCATGGTAGGATAACACCGACGTCCTACCTTACGCTTTCTACTTTTCACGATGTCCTTATTTCTTGCGGGCGGCTTGTCGATGCTCCGCCCCAATTTTTGGAAACCTTCACTCTTTAGAAACTAGTTCAGATAGTGAGCGAGAAAGTTCACATATATACCGGCAATCCGTGTCGAAATGAGTTCGAGAAGAAGGAGCAACTATGCACAGTAGAGCTATTCCACCACATACTCAACTCTATCGCCTCTGATACTGTCACCTACAGAGACACTACTCGGAGCATTATAGATGACTTGAGTTCCTGTGTGACGTTTCTAGGTCTCGAAACGTCTAAGCTCACTGTAGGGGACTTCAAATCAGACAGTTGGTTGAGCGATCTCCGATCCGTCGGCCTGTGGCCGGACAAAGCATTGGTACGCTTCTGAACGATCAAAATTGGAGTGAACTAATGCTGTTTCTTAGGAAGAAGTACCTTTCAGATTGACAACGAATCTGAACATGACGCAGATTCAAGATCTCTGCGGCTTCATTAGCGACACCTATGAATTGTGGGAACCCGTGGAAATGTACTCTATCTATGACACCCAAGCAGTGATCATCTGGTACGCAATCGGTTGTTCCGTCGAGTTGGACGTGAGGAAGTGGGTCGGCATGAGCACAGAGACAAGTATTTTGACATCGTTTCGGACCTGCTCAACACACCCGCAGCAGCCAGGCCAGCTCGCTTTTGCGATCTTGGCGATCTTGTCATACTATCATATTTTATCACCAGGAGCTACCCAGCCGGCGCAGTCTGGGTCTACAATGGACTCTCGGGGAGATGGACCCATCCTAAGAGATGTCAATGATCTCTTGGAGGGCCATATGCTTGACGAGCCAGAGAGAATAGCCGGATGCTTAGTTGAGTCTCTTCTTCGGTATATGACGCCTAAATTGTCAGAGTACTTCGGGGGCATTCTGTCGGAGCTTGGATATGAACCCAGGCACTGCCATCTCTATTCTACTCGAAATTCGCGCTTGTACAAAGGCTCAAACTTCAAGCCAACGTCAAACAGCCATCATTTTGCCCCTCGTCTAGATGTCGGTACAGTTCCTCTCATTGAGAACCAGTCACAGCTCTAGGTTGCTGACTAGGCTCATTCCCAGACCTATCGTTGTGTTGTCTTTCTGCAATTTCAAGTATCGTCAACAACGTACGAACCTTTTTCGAAACGACAACGAACAAGCACACGTCACGAGTGTCCAGCTTACACCACCGCGATTCCAGTTGGTGAGAATTCTGTATCTCTGCAGCAGAATATGGGAACCGAAATCAGGAACAAGATGCTCTGTTGACGTCGTAATCTGGAAACCGATTGCGGGTACTGCTGACCTGATGTCTATACTTGGAGTTGAAGTTCAGCGAGGGTTTGGGCACATTCCCAATACTTAAATGGTTTATGAACTAAATAATTGCAGACCTTTATTATCATTAATTAATATAAAAACCCCTACTATTGTCGTCACCCCGCCGACTCCGATCAACCCCACATTTAGAGAACTGGACTATGAACACAAATCCTCCACTAAGTGATTCTACCCCCTCTTCGCCCGCCAGCATCTAGAGCGTCTCTCAAGACACCGTTATAGGCTAGTAGTCTCCCATATAGTCTTCGGGCTATAGCTTAAATAATACTATTATAGAGGATTGAGGTTCCCTTAAAGTTTCTATACTATTAACCTGCCCGTTATTAACCGCTATTCTTAATAGCGATATCTATATAGTCGAGCAGCTCTCTAAGTAGGGTCTACCTTTATTAGCCCCCAATACCTAGCTCTTATATAAGGCTTATATCCAAGGCGTCGATATGATCTAAGCTTTGATATAAAACCTAATAGTTGACTTTAATAGAGAGCTACCTTTTAATAACTGCTATATTATCTATTATTTACTCCTAACTCCTGCAGACGATTTTATAACTAATAAAGTAGAGACTATATGATTTCTTTTATAGCATGGTATAAACCCATTCTACTATAATAACTTAGGAGATATAGCTCTATATATTCTTACTAGCCCTATTTATCTCCTAGTAGGTCTTATATCGCCTGAAGACTAGCTTATACGTCTTAAGGGACTAGAGCCTCAATCTCTAACTCTTCTAGAAGAGCTATTAGCTATAATCTCTGAGGGTAGATTTAAATAGATAAACCTAATTAACCTAATAAATACTTATAGAAATACTGCGTTAGTAGTTGCTTTATTTTATAGGAATGTTCCTAGCATAAGGGCTCTTCTAGTATGTGGAGCTAATATATATATTAAGGGCAAACTGGATCTATTTGAAGATTGAAATATGCGTGTAGCTTAGTATATAGACTTGGAATTATAAAAGTATTTATTTTAGAAAGCCTATTAAGTCCTTAGAGTAATATAATATAAATTATAGTAAAGCAATATTTCTCAGGCTTATATTTATTATTAGTTATAACGCGTCTAGCGTTATTAGATCTAACTAATATTCTAACTACTAGCGCCGTTACTATATATCTGCAATCGCTTCTAAGTAGCTACAAAAAGACGGACTACATGCTAGACCTCTGCTCTCAAAATACAGCTCTATCAATTTGCTAGTTAAGTAAGGCTATAGTTAAAGATTTTCTATAATATCAGCAACTGCCTTATATACCTCTGATCTTATTAAGTGCGTATTGCGCCACAATTAAACCACAAGCTCTATTTCTTCCCGCCGACCGTTAATCATATATCTATTTATTAGAAATATATTGAGATTGCGGAGATTATCTAGATAGTTGCTTTCTTCAACCTCCTATCTAGTTATTATCTATGCTTAATCTTTATATATTAACTGCTGATAGGAAAGGATAGCTAGTAAAGAGTAAACTAGTTTAATAGGCGTTTGGGGCTTTTGGAAGAGTTCTTGAAACTGTTTCTATATTGCTCGGTGTTACGACCCGTTATGCAAGGATAACAGTTGTCCGACCCACTTGAGCGTCAAACGGCTGGGACAGGATATTTGTACTGCAGGATCACGGGAGCACTAGAGACGCCTACAGAAGGGAAGAACTATGGTATAAGTCACGTGACAATAAGATAAGAAGTAATTAGTGGAGTGTAGCAGAAAGCGCTTAGTAATTAGTTAGCTTTACTAACTAATTGCGATTACTAATGTATAGAGGTAATTACCTAATAGTAGGATTAGGGACTATTTGGGACTTATATATAGTATAGACTTAGGTCTCCCTAAGGATAGATTTCTATAGCTCTTTAGTAATTAACTTTATAATTACCCTAATAGGTACTCTCAGCTTTATCTTATACTATAACCCCTTATGGGGATTATAACTAATTACTATATTCCTTAAATACTAAGATTTATTTAGTAATATTGCTTAATAAGACTATACTATTAACTTAGTATTATTCCTTAGCTTCTATTAGTAGAACCCTACTATTAGATAGCTAATTATAATACTTTAATTGCTCCTATTTAGTAAGTTAACTTTTAATACTACTAAATAGTATAAAACTAAAATTATATTAACTCCTAACGCGCAGCAAGCTAATCATATAGGGAATATATAACCTATAGCCCCTAGACCCATAAATAACTAATAGGCCCTAATAGCTCCTATAAATAACTAGGAAATAATAAGCCTTTAATAGATATATAATATAATCCTCTAGCTTTAGTAGGAAAACGCATAACTTACTACTTAGCTTACGCCTAGAGCTAAATACCTAGAACTTACTCTATACTTAGGAGAGCTAGAAACCCTTTAAGGATTTCTTACTTATACTTAAGCCTACCTTTATTATTATCCTACCTTATTTCTAGATAAGACTATAAAAATTTATTAAGCTACCTCTTTCTATAGGGGAGATACTCTCACCTAGTTTAAACTATTAATAAGAGACTAGCTAAGTACACTATATAATAAATAAGATAAAGAAACTTAGAAAGTATTTAGGAAGTATAATAAGTTTGAGAAGAAACTTTAGGAAGCTTTTAGAAGCCTAGATAAAGAACGAATCGCTAAATATAAACTTATTAATCTCATATAAAAGGGATTAGTTAGTAAGTATACTACTAAGTTCTAATAGATTTTATTTAAACTAGATTGGGGAGAAGAAGCTCTAATAGCTAAGTTCTACTAAAGCTTAAAGGAAGAAGTTAAGAATAAGCTTATATAACTTAACTACTCTAAAGAACTCTACTAGTATATATATACTATAGTTAGAATTAATAACTACCTCTATAAATAACGCCTTAAATATAAAGGATAATCTGCTTAGAATAATAAAGTAGAATAAAATAATAATAAAAAAAAGAGTAATTAGTACTAACCTAGTAATAACTACTACGCTAAGTAAACTTCTAACTATAAGTATAACCCTAGGGCACCTTAGTATATTACTACCTATAGATACTATAATAGACCTATAGACCTTAGCGCAGCCTATAAAGATAATAAGCGAAATAATAACTAAAAAAAGATAAGTAATATTATGACTATAATAAGATAGGATATCTTGCCTATAAGTATTAATTCCCTAAGAAGGAACGCTTTTAACTAATGCCTAAGAAATAATAAGTAAGTCTTACTATTAAGACTATACCCCATAAATAACTTTATTAAACTACTTACTATAATAATAAGTATAGAACCTACTTAAACTATAAGGAATACGCGGGATAATACCTAAAAAACCCTTATAGATTGGGATATAATACTACTAGTATCCCCCTAGTAGCTATATATACTCTAATAATAAGATATTAAATCTACTTAAAGGCTAAAAGAAAAGCTTATAAGTAGCTTAATAAAATACTATATATACCCTCAGGCATAGATATTGAAATTAATAATAAAGTCCGTATTACTAGGCTATAATAAGGACTTTAAGTATATAAGCTATAAGTAAGAATATAACCTAAAGAAGTTATATAGTAATAATAAATTAGGGCACTATAAGCCTATATTAAGAGATAATAAGATACTAGGAATAACTCTAAGCAAATCCAGTAGATTAATAATAGAACTAAGGACTAAGCAGTAAAGGAACCTATATAGAAGTATAAGACATAGCCTACTTAAGAATAATAAGATAAGCTCTATTACGCTAAAAGAGCTAAACAGAATAAACCTTCTACTATAATAAGTAATAAATAATAACTAGACCTAGAAATAGAAAGATAAATTAAATAAACCTTATTTAAAATTAATAACACCTTATCTAAAGAAACTAGATCAGAACTAATTAACTACTTAAGGTACCTCTATAAGAAGGAGATTAACCCCTATTAGAATAACTAGGAGATTACCTTTTATAATATATCTAGATATAAAAGAAGAAACCTCTTATTTATAATATAAGTTAAAGGAGATCACACCTATCTTAACCCTATATATAACTAATACTATTAAGTATTCTAGGCTTAGTACCTTATAGACTACTATAATAAATATAGAGCTAATAAGTATAAGTATAACTTCTACCCCTAAAGATATAATAATAGACCTATTATATAATACTATCTAGAAAACTAACTTCCTATATAGGACTTAGTCCAGATAATTAATAATAATATAGCATTATTCAGACTATATTACTACTACCCTATAAGATATCTTAATAACCCTTATATAGAATAGAACTAATATATAAATAATAAATACTAAATCTACTTAGAAGAAAAAGCTAAAGCATAGTAAAGATAACTTTAGAGCTAATAGTTAAAAAACTAAACTTACCTACTAATAAGGAATAATAATAAGTAAAGATAATAAGGTTCCTATACAGCATAATAGCACTAAAGACTTAATAATATAAGTATATATAAGTCTAAATATAACTTAATAGAAGATAG